>JBBPKI010000180.1:0-36069 GCA_038089155.1 Nevesoporus exiguus
CAATGTGCGCAGGCACAGAGGTAACTATGTAAGTGAAACGGAAGTCAAGATAAGACATTGAGATGGAATGGGAATAGAGATGTCAAGATGAAACGGAAACGGAGATGTCATAGTGGAACATACGGAGAGATGTCAAGATAGAACATGATAGAAAAGGTCCGAAGTCAAGGTCTATGATATTGAGCGAGAACGAACCGGAGGATCAACGGAGTTGATCTGGAGTTGAGTACATGTGCGCGACCGGAGGAACTAGGCCGGAGTAGGTCCGGAGTGACCGGAGTTGGACGCGATATGACAGATGCACCAGATATGTTCTCACCCCCTCGACGCTCTTCTTGCCATCAGCTTTGATGACGCCATTGTTTCCCTCGAACCTGAGGACATTTGGCCAGTCTTTCAGCCCATTTATAATACCCTAACTGACGAAGAGCTTAATGAATATGAGGAAAGGGACCTTATCCTTCAGACCCTGTCCCAAGATTGCCCTGTGCCTCCATCCACACCTGCCACTCCCACTCCTATTTGAGCACCTGTCCCTCACCCAGCTACCATCTCTCCTGCCAGTTAGAGAATCTCCGTCCCAGAATGAGTCTTGCCTTCTCCACCCCACCCGGAGATCTCACTAGAGAATCTCGCAGCAACCCATTGCTTTCAATGCAGAACCCTCAGACACTTTCAGAAGCATTGTCCCCAGTACTGCTGCCCCAAGTGCAAACTCTGGGCGCCAGGGTACAATAGTGCTCAGTGTCTCTCTGTACAATGCAATACATGCCACTATTGGGGTCATGCTGCCTCTCTCTGCCCCACCACCAGATGCACTACTTGTGGGACGATGGGACATGACACAGGTGTATATGACACAGTCCTCGAATCTGATTATACAGACTACGAGATCAATGAGGGAGACCCCAAGGGACCTGATAGGGATTAGAGGACCATGGTCGAGTCTTGAAGCAGGGCTTCGAGTGTATGAAGGGGGTAATGTTACAGTTTTGTTTCTTCATGGTCACCTCCTGCTTATTTTCTTTCTTCGTCTTTGGGAGGGACCAATCACATGGAAAGTACATATTCCATACCTCGTCATTCTGTACTCGGATGACATCTGCCTGATCCTGTTACTATAGCTTCAGACTTCACAGCTTCCATCATCTTTGATATCTTTTGACACAGCTTGTTTCACCCCCATTTTTTGTTGATTGATGCATTACCCTCACCACCATCTTTGATAGATGGTTACCACCTTTGGCTGTGGGCGCAGCCTCTCTTAGCTAGACACTATTTAAACCTCCATGTACAGTAGCAGCTACCTCAGCCAATTCTTAACACCCTTGTGGTTTACCTATTGCTAAGCTCATCCACTTGCCTTACCAGAGGAGAGAGCCCTCAGTTTTCACCCACCCTTCTTCCAGGAAGTACAGCCTGTCCCTGCCTGCCTTACCAAAGGAGAGTGGCCAAGTACTTCATCTAAGTACTTTCTTTGACCTAGAGAAGGTCTGTCCCTTATCGATAGCTAACCCCAAGTGGGTCATCCTGCTAGTCAAGCGCCACTCTACAAGACAGAGCGGATAGTCAGCCAACTCAGAGGAGTTGTCCCACTGACCTAGGCCCTTCTACACTTATTCAGGGACATTGCGCCTCTTCGTGAGTGCCTCCCCAGTCTAAGTCGGCTGATAGCCCAGAGGTAGAAGGCAGTCATTGGTAATAGGAAACCACAACCATTACACAGTCCACCTCCACTTCCTCCACACTTGGAGCTCTGCTCCTCCACTTGGACCAAGGCTGTGCTTGCACAGGGACTCAGCTATCTTCAGATCTGGATATCTCTCATGCATTCTCATTTGTACTCCTCTTTGCTTCCTTCATCCCTTCTTGGTCCCTTATGGACCCTTGATGTTATCTCACTTATTCTCTGACATCCTTGATGTCCCTGTTCACTTTTTAGTATAAAACCTATGTACCTCTGTCATGTAACCTTAGCATGAATATCAATTTAGTCACCTCTTCTGATTCTTGTTGTGATCCCCTTCTCCTCCTGTTGGAACTCCACTCCTCTGAAATACAAGGACATGGACCTGTTCAAGGGTGCAACATATAAGTCCTGTGCTGACATCCTTTCTATATAACTCCACTCCAACTCCTCCACTCTGGACTTTGGTCCAACTCCAAGACAAACTTCATCTACCACCCCATCAGTACCTCTGGACCTCTAATCAGACTTGAGTATGGAGAGTCTGGACTTAACAATGAGTCAACTACATATACTACATACAACCTCTGCCAAGAACAAGACACTATCAACCCACTCACATGTGCTGACATCATGGTTCTTTCCCAGGAAGACAAGTGCACTCACCCATACTGATATGCTCATGTCATTCAAATTTTCCATATAATGGTCAAACACTGCAAGGATCAACACTCACCATTCTCACATCCATCACATATGGACATCTTCTTTGTCCAATGGTTCCAGCACAACTCAAATATTCATGCTGGTTGGGATGTGAAACAACTCAATGTTACGATATTTTCACTTCATCCTGGTCTCCTTCTTGTCTCCGAGCGCATCTCATTCATGTATCCGCATCCACACGCAAGGTACTTACGATTCCTTGTAACTTTCTCGCTGGACGAGTTTGATTACTCCTTCACCATCTCTGTTCTCACGTAGTTATCTCTAATTGGACAGTCTCTCCTAACAGCATTCTCTCGCACGCTGTTGTAGTCCACTCACCCAGCCTTAACACTTCTTTCCTATCTTGTCTCTCTTCCATTGTCTTCTCTTTCCTTCTATGCCTGCCCTTTAGTTGGTCCGTGCACGCATTATAGGACTATAAAGTAGTAGATCTACTTCGCTTGTAACCCAAGCTAAACCTGCGCAATTCCACCTCCTCTGATCTGGACTTGTCCTTGTCTGAACAGTCGCCTCAACTGTTCTCTTTTGCCTCTTTGCTTGTTGTGAGACATTGTGCCTCTTCGTGAGTGCCTCCTCGCAAAGGAGCTCTTGTCGTTCGCAGTCCAGAAGGACATGCTCCGTAACACTCAATCACTTGCAATTTTTAGAAGAAGAGTGTCTTGCTATTGCATTTGGCTTTATTGACCCTAATTCAGTTATTCATGGAATTCATCTTATCCCCACATTTGCACATGGTCCAACTTATAGAATATATGCGCGAGAAAGGGGAGGCACAACGGCTGTCGAGAGACAATCTCAGTCGTCGTGCGGTGCAACGGACTGTATATATTACCTGTCGAGAGACAATCTTCATACAGGTAAGTTCGAGTAAGTAAATGTGAATGATAGCTAGCTCACCTCAGTCGTCGTGCGGTGCAATGGACTGAGGTGTCTACATACGATATGTAGGTCTTATATACTGTACGGAATATGAAGTAAACCATAAGGTTGCGAGTAGAACGCCTGTTAAGCTCAGGGAAGATCAGGTAAAGTACTACGCATGAGGGTGCTGCCAAATGGTCATGGTGCATGCACGCCGGTGACTAGTCGGGCCGGACGAGATCGGGTGGCAGCACACTTGCTAATTCCAACACCAACAGAGGAATATCTTGGACCCTTGTTTGTTCATCTTGATGAGAGTGACTCAGACTGAAATAGTGACTGGAAATATTTTTATGTGAACATGTATGTGTTGCTGTGTACTCATGCTGCATGATCTAACAAGACCTGTAAGGTTTGCCAATAGGGACATGTTTATCCACTTTCAGGGCAGAGGTGTTGGCTGTAAAGCCACTCGGGAGTGGGACGAATTTCTTCAAAGGGAAGGGCATGAGGTATGACAAGGCTCAGACTCAGATCATGAAGGCAATGGACTTGAAGTGAAAGAGACAGCATTAGGATCCAAGTCAGGGAACAACGGTGATGGGCTAGAGCATGCGAGCAAGGAGGACGGTGCAAGCGAGCACAACTCAGAGGTGGATGGGGAACATGAGCTGGACCAGGTTGTGGATGCAGACACATGGTGTGGCTGAACTGTGGGTCACCGATATGACACAAGAGTGATAAACATGATGTGTGACAAACATGACAATACTCATCAATTTCATAAATTTGCAACTTTTGTGATGTTGCTGACACACTCCACAATCCTTGTAACGGCATTATCCAAACTGTAAATTTCATCAACCTTGAATTTTCAAAACATGCCTTGATGACTGCATTTGGAGTGACCGGATTGCTTCCATTCGCTGCATACAGGGCCTAGAAGTTGTTCAACCCATACTACATCGAGCAAGAATTTGGAATGGTTGAGATAAAGCATGTTATCAAAGCACAAGCTCGACCGCAAGCACCCTTTCTGCAGGATCAGCAGACGTAGAACGGATGACAGAACAGCGAATTACACAAGTTCCTCGGGGAATGAATATGTCAGTCAAGCCACCCGTATTGAGACCTCCTGTCGACCAGTGGGGCTTTCGCTAAGCCGTTGTTAAGACGGTAAGTGAAAGGGAGGAGACGGGAGGGATACCATCTGACTTGCAGTCCACCTGTGACTGAACCATATCGTCTCATCATGACTGTAATATTGTCGATCTGGTCATCACTTCTTTGGGGGAAACATCCAGCCTTTTTCTCCTCAGTCTCTTCCTTCGTTGCGGGGTTGCATCCTACAGCCCCCGACCGTCATTCGTATCATTAAATGTGTTTCCGGTCTACTCTTATCTATTGCCGGCTTCTCTTCTCTTTATGCTTTTAATCTCGGTGTGATATCCATTTTTCTCCTTCCCCCCCCTCCCTCTGTTGTCCTACAGTGTGATGTTGTACACAGAGTCGGTGTACCGCGTGAGAAGTCGATAGAGCGTCTGTAAGGGTTGGGTGATTCGGTGGCGCGAGCGGCCACGGTCGTTTGTAAGGTCCTCGTGACGCTAGAATTGCAGGTGTCTTCCGATTGCAGAGGTCTGGTTTGGGGAGACCGAACCAGATCACTAGGTGGTTTCGAAAGGAGTTCCTATACTTTGTGATTTTGTAAAATCGATGGATCACCTGCACTGCCTGCCATTAAGGTCTTCTGAAACACATCGGTTCGAACATCCTCATTGCTTGATAACGAAAGGGCCTCCGATCCTCCATCACAGTTCACCAAGGACGTGTCGAAACGTTTTGATGTCGGTGTCAATATTGCATACTTCACCCGGTCCTCTGGTTGTCACAGCCAACTACTTATCAACCAGGCGTCATGACCACACCACAGACATCTCGAGTCCGTTGTGCCACCCCATGCCAATGCTCGGAGGGGTGTGCAAACCATGGATATTCGTGCGCCTCAGCTCAGGCAGGGAGAGCATATTTGGAAGGCAGCTAGAGTTCCTCCGTAATCAGGACCAGTCCGAAGAAATTGCCGTTAGTGCGACCAAAAACGAGGTCAATGAGGGTTCGGAGTCGTGGGTCCGCCTAAAAATCTTTAACTCTGGAAGCCTACCGAGGCAATCTGGCTGGGACAACATCTTGAACGAGTCGACAAGCAGCGAGCAGCAGATTAAATGACCGTGCAATGGGAGCATGGAGGCTGTTTTATATTTGACAGCCTTCTTCTCGTCTAACCTGAATAGGGTTGCTACGAGTGCGACGTGTGCTATTCCTGTATCTTCATATTCATCTGGCATAGCGTAAGAAGGCGGACTCAACCGCTCAACTTGGACTTAGCATTTTATCCGGCGTCAGCTTCACGAGGAAACGTCGCCTTCACTTGTATGGCAGTGTTGTCATCCCTCCATATTCTCCGTGACGAACAAACTGGGTAGGTGTGCCAGAGCAGCCGAGAAGATAGGGGTACATGGCATGCATGGAGTGGCCTGGTCACCGTTTCCATTGATGGCGTTCTCTGCAGTCCCTCTGCGAGAGAACGTGCGCGCCAAATTTTTGAAACGAGCCTGACGTGCTCGTAAGCCAGGTTTCAGATCGCTCGGTTCGGCCAGCATATACTTGCCAGGCCCGGGTCAATGTTGCGTGCATGAAATGTGTCGCGTCGAGCGCCGGCCCGAGTTGACGAGTATACGTCTAAACGCAAACGAAACTACCCGGGCAGCGGACGAGTGGACCTCGCAGGTCGAAGCCCCGGAGGGGCAACAGATCAGAAGTGTCGAGGATGATCTATGTGATGCATTCTCTAACCAGAGTCTGACGCAGCTTGGTTCATCTTTACTTAATGCCCGAAAATCAAACATGCTCTTCGCAACCACTAGGGGCGTCCGAAGGAGGCGAGCAGCATATCAACAGTCTGGCCAAAAGGCGATGCTATCTTGTACATCACCAAGTCGAACGATTGCCGACGCCATGGCATTCCTGTGAAGTCACGCGGACGTCGTCGGTTAGGACATGTCATGCCAATGCAATCCTCGACATGGGAAAAAGGACAAATTCGATCATTTGCATCAACTCTTGCCCGTCCTGGTGTCGCTTGCACTCCTTTTGGAGTCTTGCGGCCAAGTACCTGAATGGACGGATCGGATCGGATCCTGATTTTTTGCGCATCCCTGACTGAGAAAAGGCTGCGCCTGTTCCCTTTATCGGACACCGCCTGTAACGGGGCAATGCGCCCCAGGACCGGGTGATGGTTTGATCAGGATCTACATAGCGAACGATTGCACCCCAGTTCAAGGTGAAGGAGGGACGGACCATGCATTCAATCGTCGTAAAGACGACCACCGCTATATTGTGGCCTACATTTCCCGAGATCTCCGCCATCCGTCCGAAGCATGTGTATACAGCTTTTTTCCGCACCTTGTGCGATATTACATCAGATCTATAAAACGACCGTCAATTTTTGGCTTTTGCATTAGCTGGGAAACTGGCACAAGTGAGTGAGAAAATAAAGGAAGAATATTGTGTGGGAGAAGACCGCGCCTTCACGGTCTCGAAAAAAAAACCTAGGCACGGGAGACTTCCCCCTGTACAGGATTACAGATCCCCGACTTGCCAGTCATCCTTTGAGCCACAATTTGCCCAGCTCCGTAAACCGTCTTCCACAGATCAAAGATGATCATTCTCCTATTAAAAAAAACCCATGCGACATACCCAGACGCCCAAACCCCACTTGGAATCCTCAGTCCACTCGCCCGTTTGTTTGCTCCACTCTAAGCCCCTCAAGATTACCCGCTTTTGCGCGACATCTTTACCCTGTTCTTCGCGGCCCTCTTGGCCAGCTTCTCCTCCCAAGCTCGTTTCTTCTCTTGTGTCTGGCTGATATCCTCACCCATCTCTTCCTGCACCTCGGCCATTCTCATGTACGCATCGATACACCCCCCCATCTTTTCCTCAACGTTTTCCAGGCCCTCCTGATCAGACGACGCAGCGTTAACGGTCCATTCAAAGTCGAATCCCCACCCGCGGCGGATGGGTACGGAGAGATGTGTCGCATCATCTGACACACCACCCAGTGGACCGCCCCGGGAGACACGGGGGATACGCTTCCCGATCCACCGTGGAGTAGAGGCAGAAATCAGGCATCCTTCACGTCGCCACCATTCGACGAACCATTTTGCAGCACGTGCAGTGTCCACGTCGCCGCCACGGACTCGCATGCCTAGCCGCGCAGCCAACTGTTCGAGCAAAACATACACGTCCGTCGTTGGTTCCGAACCTTCTGGCAGGACTTTGAGATACGCTGGCGCTAGTTAAGGTAAATAGGCGAAGAAATGTATCAGAAAAATCCGAACACGGCCAAGGCGGACTGCTCACAGACTGGGTCTAAAATGTTCAATCTATACAACAAATAGTTGACGAGAGCTTCTATGTCGTATAAGCTCTCCTTGATACCGGCTATGATATTTTGGCTTTAAATCTACCGTCCAAAAAGTTTATCAATCTGTGGACTTACCGATTAATGCAAGTTTAACGCCTCGTTCAGCGCCTTGCTCTCCCCTGCCGAGGAAGGGAAGCATGACTCCGGGAGAGTCGTAAGAATAAATCAACGGATCTCCTGATATCTTCAAACGGTTGGATAACGTGCGCGTATGACCGGGCTGTGCAGATGTTTGCAACGCCTTCGCTGTCCCTGTAAGGAATTTAAGGAATTTAGGCAGGCTGTAAGGAAAATATGCATGGAGGTCAGGGACGACACAACGTACGACCGGAGATACCAAAACTCCGAAGAGAATTAAGCAACGTGGATTTTCCAACGTTGGGCATGCCAACGACGAGCACGTTCATCTCTGTTGCATGCGGATTTGTCTTGGCTATGTCTATAAACGGTCATAAAGAGAGACATCAGTCATACCTGCAGAATGTATAATGCAAGGCTTGCATAAGAAGGTAACGCACTCACGAGCAGCTCGCTCAACGTTTTGATATCCCGGGGTTTATTGCACGATGCGAAATGGACTATCTGATCCGGAAAACGAGCTGCCATAGCTCTACGGAACGGCTTTTACCATATTAGGCTGGCTGAGAGACTAGTGGTAGTAAACGGGACGTACCTCCACACCCCATTCAGAGACCAGGTCATGTTTATTAAGAACGACTATACGTTCACATATTGTGCTTCCATACCCCGGTAGCGATGTAGGAGCGGGACGAGCCGAACCCGCTGTTATCCTGGAGGCGTCTCGACCCCTTTCTGCACTCCATTTCCTTATCGCTCCTGTCAGAGGAATGGTTAGTCATCAACCCCAAAACGTGACAACTCAGGCCGGCTTCTGAATAAAACTCGGACCCCAAGACTTTGATATCGTCATGCGACCAGCTAGCCCGCGCCAGCCAAGGTTAGCCATGGCAGCGTGAGAGCACCGTTGAACATTTGATAAGATGGCCATTTCGACAGTCGAAGGCCAGAGGGAGAGCAGGCGCTTTGGACTCACTCTCGAGATTGTGGTTGATACTGGTGAGCGGCAGCCGCGCATCTCTGAGCTCAAGTACGACGTCCGTACGTGATAAGAGGGCAGGCAGCTGCTTCGTAAAGCGGTTCATGTGTCCCGGGAACCATGATGGCGGAGTTGGCAGTGCAGGGAATGGAACGAGGGAAAGCATGGAGCAAACAAAATAGCATCAAGCGTCAGAGATTTCCTGAGAAGGGAATATGTGGTAAATGTGTTTGCGGAGAAAATCATGGAACGTGGAGTAATTACCAGCACAAGAAGGCAGCACCGGCGAACGTTGAGGTAAGAGATCGATTCCTCGCTTTGCGCCAGTCGCAGAAAGGAAAGAGAAGAGCGGTAAGATGCGTGACTGGCGTCGAGGGAATGTTTCTCAACGTTGTATATGACTAGCACTACTACGCAGTGAGGTGTTGTTTGTTTCTGTTTAGGTCTAATTCAGTTGCGCCCCCCTGGCCGCACCTTCACACTAGATGCGAATATCGGAAATCAAGTTCGAGGGTGAAGTCAATCGTCAAAGTGACGCTCTTATATGTAATCATGACGCTCAGGCTGATCGTCTACCCAACTCACGGACGGAAATTGTTTCCTGGAGGCAGCGCGCGTTAGTCAGTCCACACAGCATACAAGGCCATGAGATCATAGCATTCCAATAGAAAACAGATGTGTTCTGTCTATGCCTAGCGAGATATCATTGTAATGTCGGGAATACTTGTAGCAACAGGAATCGATAAGTAAAGTGCAACCCTACAGTGACACTAATAAAGAGAACATACGAAACTAGGCCTAACGAAATGACGGGTAAGATGCGCAGGATAATGTGACGGGTGCGGGGATCCGAGGTGCAGGGGATGTTATACAGTAAGCGGGACAGCGAAACAGCGAAACGAGTGGTGAAACATTTTTTTCAACCAAGCAAGGGCCGGTGGACGGCGGTGGGATCGTGGCGGTAGCAAGCACTGGGGGGATAATCTGTAGTTACTAGCAGATGAACCAGTATTTTCTACCGATTCACCGAAGGGATGTGGACACTTACGGGCCTAAACCCAGCTATCCTTGCCAACGCCGATGGCATCGAAGCTTTTGCCGCTTCGAGTACGCCTCTCCTGTAGTATCGGCACAGCATCCAAGTTGATCAACTTCTCGGATGGTGGCGGCGAGCCCTCAACCCAACCCTTCCAGCCCTTCTTGACAGCCACTCGCTTCTTCCTCTGTGATGGTGCTGGCGGGGGCGGAGGCGTCACAACTGTGGGTTCTGGGGCATGTATGTCGTCGTCCGGCGTGCGGGGACGTTTGGAGGATGTTCGTGACGTCGTCGACCAGTCGGACGGGCCCGGGGTAGACCTTGGAGACGAAGCCATAGGGGGAGGTGTGACGGATACAGACCGTTGCATCGTGGCGATATGGATAGTGGGTCGATGGCCGGTTCCACGGGCACGCCAAAAGGAAGAGGGTTGTATGAGAGGAGCACTGGCGGGCTGGGTGGGTGCCTGTAGCACGGGGAGCGCAGGGGCGGGTTTGGTGATGGGCTCGGTCGTCGGCTTCCTGTCGAGCGCCTTTGAGGCTGCCTTCTTTTTCTTCTCCCTGTCGCGCTCCCTCTTCTCTCGCTTCCTGCTCCTACGCACACTCTCATCCTTTTCTACTTCCTTGTAGGGCCCGACGCCGTTGAGTAGGCTTGTGAGGACATCCCTGGCCGGACGGAGATCGAAATCGCCCGCAAGAACGGCGGTAGCGGTGCGACGCTGTCGTTTGTGTGGGATAAATGCGGTGGGAGGACTTGGCAGGACGAGGGACATGGTTTTGTGAGGGGGGAATTGAACACGAACAGGTCGTGTTGTGAGGCTCTTATGCAGCTTGTTGTGTAGGCTTACGGCACGTGGATAAGCATTGACAAACAACCTTGTTGATGCCATAACTATATCGGACCTTGATCACCTACCAGACAACAATGCCCCCCATGGACCCCATCCGGGCCCTACCAAACGGTCCAGATCGTGCCAGATGACCACCCTCGAGCCACTTTTTTTTCCGGGGATGGCGCAGCGTCTCGGTCAACTCGACTCGGCGGTGGCTTGGGAACCATCAGGAACGGCCAGTCCCGCCTTGTGTCCAAGCTGGGCCTCAAACCGGAACATTCCTGCCCCTTTGGTCTCCTTATCCATCTCGATCATTCCAATTCATTCCACCGAACCAGTTCGCCCCACTCCTGCCACACGCACCGCCCGCCCTCTCCACAGCGCCTCCCAAGCTGGTCCGCCGATATTGCATCCGACTACGCACCGTACACAGCTTGGCACTCCTGACTCACTCAGCCGCCCAAGCCACCTGCTGTTACCAACCCTATTAGCGCGTTCCTTTGTTGCCTTACGAGAACAATGCTCGTGGTGTGCGGCGTCCTCACGCGCGAGAGCGATCATCGATCAGGGTCCGTGACGCAGAAACGAGATGTGTAATCACCACCATTTATTTAGTGCACGGTGATATAGTAACGGCGACGGCGCTTCCATGTTCGCTCGGTGGTATGCACTATTTTTATCTAACGAGGAGCTTGACAACTCCATCGAGTCGCTCTGATGGGCGACCGAGTAGCACTGAGTGAGAAAAAAACCGGCAAGCCCCCTTACCAGGTCTCCCTGCCGCGCCGGAGCCTTTCTCGTCTTGGTCCAGGCTCGTAACCTCGTGTCCACGCGTCACAGCTTTTTTCCTCTAAACGGAAGTCATGTCCCAGGAATTCATTCCGACATCATTTGACAATACGACAACCCTCTTTCTGCATGCTGGCGCCGCCATGCGACTTCCGCGCCGACTCCAGCGACTCCTCTCGATGCGCACCCAGAGGGAGGCCATCATGTTCGTTTGGCGGGTGGGGTGCACAGTCTGGACGCCGTTTGAGTGGCCCGGACTGCCCATCAGCAGGGCTGATTTTTCCCCCGCAATTTTCCGCAGGTATTTTGTCATAGGTAATGGTGAGGCGGTACGCCACCAAACTAAGGTGGTTCACCCCAGGCCCGGTGCTTCAGTTCATTCACCGGATCCAATCACCCTCACCATGCTTTATAAGTACACCACTTCGGCGCAGCCCGTGGAGATGACTCATGTCGTACCCCCTCTCGCAGCACTAATATGCTGCGGGTTGATGGCGGTCAATGGGCAGCCGACACCAACTACCGTACTTCGGTTTTAGGCAATGGTCCCAATCTCAACACGCATCGTCCACCAGACGACGCAAAAACGAGCGAACTGATTGTGATGTATCAGTGACGTCCTCTTTCGTATCCCTGAAACGCGAAACTCTATCAATCAGCCGCTTGGGCGTCGCGGCATTCGGCCGCCGTGTCAGATGGTCTGTGATAAGATAATGTCGCCTTCATTGACTGACGTGTGCCAATGAACGCCAACGTGTTTGACACAGGATGAACCGCGCTACCAGCGTCTGGCGTAGACAGAACGTTCATGCTGACGGGCGTAAAGCATAGAACGAGTACGCGCCCAAGTTCAACGCTTCGATCTGGGCATACAGCATGCCGGTGTGCCGGTGTGAAATTTGGCAGGCCTATCATAGGCTCTAGCTGGGCTGTGGTTCAGTCACTCGTCGTCACAGTTGGCGCCCAGTCACTCTACGCACCGCCAAACTGCACACCATGCTGTGTCGTTGTGCAATCCCGATCCCAACGCATGAACGATCGCGTGGTCGGCGGTTCGAAAAAAGGGCGCAGGCGTGCACAGGGAATTTTGTAAAGTAGATCTATAGGGCATTCCCCTAACTTCATAAGATGGTGCGTACACCACGACCTGTGTGTAGGATCTGGGCGGACTGATGTCACCCCGCACTTGAATATTCTTCCCCAACAAGGACTATCATAGACGAACGCGATTCAAATCCCGTGTGACATCTAATATTCGTGGCGCCTGGACGCGATCTAAAAGCGACCTGCGAAGTTTCGGGAGAAGTTACGAGCGGTCCGAGGTGGTCGGGGACGGGACGATGTTGAGAGCGCCGGGGTCGACTTCGATCCCCAGGTGTGGGACTTGAGATGTCTCTTGACGTCGAGTGAAGGGCGGCTCCAAGAGAACATCTGAACAAAAGATGCGGGCCGGAGGAGGTCATTGCCTCGTGCGCCTTTGACGGGTGGGCAACAAACCGATAGCCTCTCGTCTCTCGGAGGGCGTCCGTTGTCGACGAGGAGAATCCGGGGTGTCCATTTAAAATAAAGCCGAGTCGGCGGTAGGTGTGTTTTACTCCCTTGCTGCGGCGTGCACGGCGCGCCTCAACGTTGAACCATTGTTGGCGCCGTAATGATCGGGCACCAAGCCAGATAAAGTAAAGGAATCGGTTGCCCTAAGACGTTTCGGGCCACACACGCCGTCTTCGGTCTGAAAACTCAGTCAGGGAAAAATCCAATGGGTTACAGACGTACAGTTAGAGGGTGTGGAGCCTTACGCATCAATTCTAACGACCTGCAGAGGTAGTCTCCTCGGAACACGGTGATATCCGCTGTTGTGCTCTAGTGGCTCAACGTGCCATTGGCAGGCTGGATCCACAATAGAAAGGTTGTTGTCCGCGGGATTGAGCTTTACCAGCTGAAATGTAGCAATTTACAGCCCATCCCGCTGCCGTCTGGGGGTCTCTCGTAATCCGAGGCTTGAGAAAGATGAGGTCAGACTGGTGGCTAATACGTCATACGCATGGAGCAATGCCAGTGGAGCAGACCAATATGGTACACACTTCACAAAACTCACTGATGGAGAAGATAAAAAAATTCCCGTTAGCCGACTTGAACGACTGACCTCGTCATTACTAGTGACGCGCTCTACCAACTGAGCTAAACGGGACATAGATTTGAGGGAATTCTATGACTTTCGAGTATGCTCTGGCAGGGAGGGTATATTCTATCCACCATTATTTGAGTTTTGTCCCGTCCAACTATATCACCTTGCCTTCCAAGTCAATGGATCCAAGACATGCTTCGTCCCGCCAACTTTACTCGCACCCAGAGACACCACAGGCACGAGGTCCGAATTCCCTCCACCCTCCCCATGGTCATTCTTTGGCCAATCCAGCCCCGTCTACTGTATTCTCCCTCGAAACGCACTCGCATACCCCACTGTTGACTGCCACCAAAAGATCATCAATAATCCCAGCACACCATGAAACGTACCCCACACGTTTTCAGGCGTCACCTTGAGCCTGTCGTTCGTGTCGCGTTTCAGTATGGGGAAGCAAGACGAGTACGACCAATCAAACAATACCGAGAAAAAAATAGAGAAAAGAACACCCACCCCTCGAACCACGTGCCAAAGGTATGCGGAATGAACCGCGGGGCCTGAAGAAGGATCGTGGACGCGATGCTGTGATACACGCACAGCGCGATCGCGAGGGCACGTTTCCCAGGGAGGAATTCGGGAAGCGGGAATACGAGTACGCAGGCGACGCACGTCGCGGCAATGACGGCGGCGTATAGCTGTGGTGTGCACGGTGCGCGTCACGGGAATCCGCCGCGAGGAAGCGGTGCGTAGACACCCACCTTGAGCAATACGATCGTCGTGTTGGTCATTTGCATGAACGGGACCGACGTCGGAGAAAAGAATGTCTGCATGACCAGCGGCGCTTCGAGGGCAACGTGGATCAGGAAGACGGCGGACCTGGAGGGGAGTCAGTGCGTGTGGTCATGTGGGTCATATGGTGGTATCTGTGTTGGCCACGGATCAGTGGCTAGGTGGATGGGAGGACTTACAAGGGGCTACGATGGATGGTTTGCGACATCGTAACGTGGCTTGGTGAATCAAATGGGACGCGTATGTCTTGAAGCTGGCACTGCGTCGAACACGTCGACTGCGACGCTCGCACGAATAACGGATTCACACTCCGACATCCACGAAAATCATGCCTAAAAAGGAAAGTCGTATCATATCAACAGGACTAGGGTGACTGTCGCTCACTGCGTGAATAGAAAAAAATATATTCTGAGATCCAAACAACCCCCTAGAAAAAAAAAAGACCTGGCATGGTCAGATCCGACATGGTACATACTACATACATTCTGACGACCAAACGCGTCCGCATACCACGCACATGTATCATGCATCACTCTTCCCCTTCGTCCATTTCCTCGTCCAAAATGGTTAGTCCCAATCTCGGATGCGCAGCCTCGACGGCGTCTAGATCATGGTCTAGATCAATGTCGCCGTTGTGCGCTTCTTCGCCAGCAAATGCACGCAACCGGAGCACTTCGCGTCGTAAGCTCTCAATTTCCGAATCGCGCCGCTCGACCCGCGCCTTGAGGGTCCTGAGGTAGTCATTACCGCACCGCAGCAGCTGTAGCTTGCTCACGCCCTTGTTTGGGCCGTCGCCCCCTGCCTTGGGTGGCCCGCGTGGCGGCAAGGCACCCGGCAGGATCGGCTCGTCCGGGAAGTTATCGTCAGAGGGAAGGGGTATCGGTGGCAAGAGGATGCGAAGGTCGTCGTACGCTGTTTTGAGCGAGTCGCGACGCTTCTGCTCTGCATCCTTGTGCGATTTGCGTGCGATGGGCGCCGGTGGGGACATTGTCAACGAACTGTTAAGTGGGGTGGCCGATGCGGCTGCTAGAGTGTTAGTGTATGCTGACTTTTCAACAGTGCGTTGCGCATACCCGGAAGGATCGGTTTAGGACCTGGACTGATGAGCGGTGGGCCTGCCTTGCGGGGTGCTTTGGGCGTGTCCTTAATTTTGACAGGCTCTTTGCCTTTATCCGCTCGGGACGGCTGTATCAGTGGTGCGAGACTACTGCTGACGCCAAGTCGACCCAGGTTCATGATGCTTGCTGGTGTGACGGGAGTCATGCGAAGCTCCCCTTGAGTAGGTAAACCTAACGTCGTAGTTGGCGCAGAAGACGACGGAGAAGACACATTCTTTGGAGGAGCAGGTGGAGGCATGGCCAGATCTACTGGTGACGGCGAATCCGTCTCATTGACGGAACTATTACGACGAGCACGAGTGGAACGCAAGAGGGGGGTATTGGTAGCCGATTTAACGTTCCGAGGGCCCTTCATCGAAGCGGGAACAATCGGGGCGGGACGTTTTCGGGGTGCGCGAGCAGCGTCATCACCAGAAGGGGAAGCCGTCCGCTTGGCGGGTCTAGAATTGGGGGGGTGCGGATAGGCCTCAAGCCATGGGCTCGTCAGGGGGGAAATGTCAAGGTCTGACGGCGAGGAAAAGGACGAAAATGCGATATTAGCGGGTGCAGAGACGGATCCTGGGTGTCTCATGTATTGATTCGACGCAGTCGGCTCCTGAGGGGAAGGGAGAGGCATGGCATCCAGAGCGTGAGAATTATACATGGGTTGTTGGGAGTTGTGAAACGGAGGATTGAGGCGGGTCAAGAAGTCCGAGTCAGGATTGATAGGTCTTATTTCGGCGGAAGATACTTGGAAGGGGGAGGGATGAGGCAAAAAACGTTGACAGGCAGATGTACATACGGGGAGTTGGAAGACCGTTAAAGGGAGGAACCGGGTCGCGGGGAGGATCCGGATTAGTTTCATGTGCTGTGAGGGTCGTTTGTCCGCTGATAAGGGCGAGCTATCAATTCGAAATTTTATTAGGAAATGATCGCCCCGGGGTGAATCAGAGGGTAGTATCAAGAAGAAGACAGACTTGCCTGTTGTTGAAAGATCTGGTTCTGAATCTGGCTCTGAAGCTGCTGGAGTTGATGGAGCTGGGTGAGCTTGTACTGTTGTTCAAGGAGTATCTGCGGGGTGAAGGCTGCAGGAGAGGGAAGTGGTGCGGCCGAGTCGATGCCCTGGAGCGATATCAAGTTGGACATAGCCATGAGATCGAGGGACTGCTGGTTGAACGATGTACTGCTGGATCCCGCGAAATTTTGGAGGGTATTTGGCATACGATGAGCTGGAATTTGTGTAGATGCAACGACGCCTGGCTGGTGGGCGTCCTGCTGACGATTCTGGTCGGCGGACGAGTCTGGAAAGAGGAAGGCAAGAAAGTCCTTTTGCTGGTGATCCTGAGCGGGTATCTGGTCCATTCTTCGTCTTTGGTGGCCCTGCAGAGCGGGTACGGGCGAGGGCGGAGGTCGATGAGATGGTGGAGCAGGAAAAAGCTGGCACGCGCTCCTGCTGAGATCGGTCCAGTACGAGCGAGATAAATTTGGGCATTTTGGCAGAGCGTCAACCACGTGATACAGCGTGTGTTCCTGAAAACAAATCCAAACAAATCCTAATTTCCCAAAATAGGGTTAGCATAGAGCAGTCCGTAAATGGAAAGCCCCTGTTTATACTGTTTGTGCATGTTTGCAGATCCTAAATGCAAGCGCTCGGGGGCGTCGCGTTGAGGGTGGCAAGATGCACGGCACAAGAGCACCGTCGCGGATCGCAAACTACCACAGCTCGAAACGACATCTACTTGGAAACCAGGCGGGACAAGTACCGCCCGCATGGAGAGACCAGAAACTAAAGGAGCAGCAGGGCAGCAAGATCCTCCTCAGCCGCCTTCCCACAGATGTCGGTGAACTCGAGGTCGAGGAAAGTAGCGCTCTCGTTACACCGCGCCACCCGCTCAGACATCCAGCAGGAACTCTTTCGCAAGACCGTCGGTCCCCTCAAGGAAGCCTTTCTCATCTATAACTCACAAGGTCGTTCAAAGGGCATGGCCGTAGTCGCGTTTGAGCGGTCGGGGGATGCTGCTGTCGCCCGCACCAAGTACGATGGCAAGTTCATTGACGGCCGTGAGTGTCTTTCATCGCCCGCTCTGAGCCACCCCGATACCCTCTCCAGGTCGTCCAATAAAGATCGAGATTGTCGTGGACTCATCGCATGCGATGGTAAACCCACCCCCTGCACCGACGCAGCCGTCCTTGCTAGGCCGTCTCGGTGGCGTTGCTGCCGCGAATCCACGCCCGTCGATCACACCACACGACCACGCACCAAACGGAATTGCTCCTCCGCCCGCGTAAGCATCTCGTTGCGTTCCGTGCGCGCCCTCGATCGATCTCCTTGTCCAGACCACGCAAACAACGCCTCGTGTCCACTGCGCCACTCGCAGTCATGCCTCGACGCCGACAAAAAAAGGGGCCGCGACGCGTGAAAAAGACGCTTGCACAGCTCGACCAGGAGATGGAGGAGTACAGGGCTGCGTCGTCGTCTTTTGGGCTCAACGGAAAGTGATGCTGGCTGGGCCGTCTGAGCCGCTGTCGTCTTTGCTGTTATACCGTTGTTACGTAATGATCACGCGCGTCTGATTGCTACCATGGCGGCCCCGCTGTACACGACGGCGTCCGGATTGCTCTGGCATGCGGGCAAAATTCTCATCCTCACCGTCGGACTCCCCGCCCGCGGAAAAACCCACATCTCGCGTGCCCTCGAGCGGTATCTCAGGTGGATGGGCGTAAAGACCCACGTCGTCTCGCTCGGCGATTATCGTCGAAAGACCCTCGGCGGCGCACAGTCGCTCCCGCCGGACTACTTCACCCTCGGTGCGTGTACTGTGCCAATCCTGTTCGTCGCTCACCCGGATCGCAGGCGAGAAGACCCCCGAGACGATGGCACTCCGCAAGATGGTCTCGGACGACTGTGAGAAACTGATTTGGGACTTTTTCGAGGGTGGCGGTCAAGTCATCATCTACGACGCCAACAATGGCTCCAGAATGGCTCGCCAGAACCTCGCTGAAAAGTTCGACAAGAATGGGATACATGTCATCCTGCTAGGCAAGCGTATTTGTGGGAGAGGGTGTCATCGCGGCTTATGCTGTACAGAGTCGATATGCGACAACAAGGAAGTCATCGAGACCAACATTCGCAACGTCAAGATATCCTCGCCTGATGTGCGTCTTGCCCTTGATCGTGCTTGAGTAGGAACTGATCGCGATCTAGTATCGCGGGTGGGATCCAGACAAGGCAGTCGAAGACTACTATGGCAGGATACGGCTCAGAGAGCAGTCATACGAGACCATCACGGAGACCAACTGGCCGTTCATCCGGATCTTCAATGTGAGTCATCGCGAGACCGACCAGCACAAGGGCATGCTTACTCCCTCTAGGTCGGAGAGAAAATCATGGTCAATGTGGGTATATGCGCACGTTTCCATCATGGTTTATCTAATAATGTCGCTGTAGAACATCCGAGGGTACTTGCAGGTCAGTTGCACTGTGTACATATCTTGGAAGACTCAATCTGGCGTATGTAGTCGCGAATTGTGTTCTTTCTGATGAACATTCACAACCGATTCCGCATGATTTATTTTGCACGCGTAAGACTCACGATCAGTTTCAGCCGCCCTACGAAGCTAACGCCAAACTTGAAGTCTGGCCAATCCCTCATCGAACACTCTTACAAAGCTGACTCGGACCTGTCTCCTGCCGGGTGGGAATACGCAGAGAAATTGAAAGAGTTCGTCACCGAGAGAAGGGCCGAGGCATTGGAGCAGCGTGGCTATAACCCGAGCGATCGACGGCTGGTGGTATGTTCTCGCTTTCCATCGTTTATATGAAACCGAACCTGGTCCCAAGATCTGGACTTCGACGCGTCGTCGTGCGCACCACACTGCATGGCCATTCCTGACGGTACAATCCTCTCCTCCCGCATTGTCCTTGAACTCTACTCGGCCTACAGCCGCGACTGATTCGATAGCACTCAAGGAAGCCGCACCTAAGCACAAGGTCAAGGTGATCGAGAAACCACAAATGTCAGAGATTAATCCAGGCGTATGGGATGGTCTTACGCCAGACCAGGCAAAAAAGTTTTATCCCGAAGAATGGGCACGGTTCGTTGCGGACCCTTATGCATTCCGCGCTCCCCGCGCTGAGAGCTATCATGATCTATCTGGTACGTTCCATCTTTAGAATCTGTGGGGCACGTCCTCACGCATCGCTCCTAGTGCGCCTGGAACCGATACTCGTCGAGCTGGAGCGAGAAAAGGAAGACCTACTCATTATTGGGCATTCATCGGTGATCCGGTGCTTGTTGGCGTATCTCATCGGCTTGCCTGCGTCGGAGATTCCAGCGATCGAGATTGCAAGGGGGGATCTACTCGAGGTGGTGCCAACCTCGTATGGCGTGCACAGCCAGGCGTTCCATTTCTGGGACGGACCAGGCCGGCTGGTCGTGACGCCCGACGGCGAGGACTACCTTTCACGCAAGGACGAGACCAACTTTTATGAGAACTGGGCAGAGGACACGAGGGGGAAGAAGCGAATGACCACGCTGGATACGATTGCGTCGCTGTCCAGCTGCGGAGAAGGCCACGATCTGTTTCATTAGACATATGAGTGTTATGTAAATTAGTTTGAGTGTCTCTTGGCGTCGTACTCTCATGCCGTGGTATTCGCCACCCACTCGTCGAGAGGTCTCTTTGATTCTCTTCTCTCTCACTACCTTTGTACTTTTCTACAACCTCGAAACGTCCTTCACGACCAGTGGCGAACGGAAAGCGAGCAGCAGTGCAGCCGAGTCCAACTGGGACGACATTATCTACGGAAACTGGACATGGGAGGAACAACAAGCCGCTGAAAACGCTAAAAAGCACGCCTTCGACAAGCAATCCAGCGTCTCCGCTACTGTCTCATTCGAACCATACACCTTTGGCTCCGTAGGCGTCAATGACGGGATCCTCGAGTGGGGCGACGAGACCCCAACGACCACCGTGCGGAAACATGTTCCAGGTGCGTAGTGCGTTCGTCTGCAGTATAGTCGCTCGGACGTGGTACAGGATATACGGTCATGGACAATGTGTTCATGCTAAATGGTACGCTGATCATCGTCACGGACGACCCGTCTTTTCCCCCGCTTGGATCCATCGCCTCGTCGGGCGATGACACGCATGCGGTGCCACGGCCCTCTGATTGGCAAATACTCTCAAGTGCCCAGGCGAGGGAGACGTTGGGCTCTTTTGGTGGCGTGTACGTATCTCCCACCCCCGCACCACAATACACATGCTCACGCTTGCGTAGCATCCATGGCGTCAGCTGGCTCGCCACAGACCCATTCCCAAGTGCGTCCTCTCGGCGCCGCCGTGTTTTGTTTCACTGAGCTCATCCACGCAGGTAACTACACCCTCTTCGCCCTCTGGCGCACCTACAGTGCGCTCGATGCTACTCTTGCACCAGGGACGCTCACCCTCCCGCCGCCGCGGCGTCTCTTCTTCCCACATGTGCCCACCTTTGTTGGCAAGCGCCCCGACCCTAACGGGCCGATCGTCGCGCGGACGCGTTCGCCATGCGGGTTCCACCCGGCACTAGCCAAGGCGGCCCTGCCGACCCTCGGACTACTGTACGCCGAGGACTGGGCCGACTACGCGCTCCTGCACGTGCCCTTTGTTCTTCGGCGTGTTGTTGTGGCGGATGAGGGCGCTACGCTCCGCGCGAGGGCAGACGTACCTGCATTCGCGGTGCCGCTGCGCGAGCTGGAAGCATCCAAGGTGTGGTGGGAGCCAATGAGGCGCGGCGTGGCGCGTGCGGTGGACGTGCCCGAGGAGGTGCCGAAAAGGGGGTGGTTGGACAAGCAGAAGACGGTCGTGACGTACCTGGCGCGTCAGGACGTGGGAGGCGGGCCGCGGTTGCGCGCAGCGGATCACGAAGCGCTACTCAGAGCGCTTGGGGAGCTCGGGAGCGGGCACGAGGTGCATGTCATCGGGGTGGGGGCGACGTGGGCGGAGCGGATGCGTGCAATCGCGCAGTCTACGGTGAGTGTGGTATCGTGCGATCGATAGTGTATAGTTGATCTTTCTGACGGTGATCGTGACCGGCGTCGGCATCGCAGGTAGTCATCGGGGTGTACGGCGATCACATGGCGGATTGCGTGTTTATCCCTCCGTCGGGGCGTGCGACGGTGATGGAGGTGTTCCCCCCAGGGGTGTTCGTCCCGGACGTGCAATTGGCGGTCGGAGCGCTGGATGTGCGGTATGTTGCATGGTGGGAAGGGCGGTGGGTGTTTTTACTCCTTTTTAATGGTGTGTCGTCTCTCTGACCTTTGCCTTTGTTCCGCAGGCAGCATGGCATCGAGGCGCTACCTCCCGTCGTATCACCCGCCGAAGAAAACGAGGTACCGATTGACGTGGGTGCACTGGTACGAGCGATTCGGCGGATCGTATGAATTTAAGTCGCTGCGAGTCGTTGCCTCTGTGTTGGACGTTGCGCTGATCTATAGATTGCATATACTACCGCACATCTCACCGGCACCGTAGAGTCGCGGGCACTGTGCCGCGGGTGCAAAATGCTTTATGATATACTGATTAGCTGTATCGATTCGTGCATGTTTTCATTTTATTTCCTTTTTTTGATTGCTACTATACAAGAAGACGACCGTAAGTGCACGCACCGCTCCACTGGCAAGAGAAGTCATGGGAGCCGTGCCTGGCACAAACTTTGGAAACCATTTTGAATCTCAACCGACACCGCTCCAATCAACGCGTCTTTACGCTCGACACCGTTGTTTACCAGGCCGTCACGGCCATAATCATAAACACGGCCACGAGCCTACACAGGAGTACCGCCCCAAAGATCAAACCAGTCCCATCTCACTTGATAGTCTCGAGTACAGACAACAGTCAGCGTGACTAGTCCAGGACTCTCAGAGAACATCGGTATCCCGGTGACGATCAGACCAACTCAAAACGACCGATTGTCGAACTGCGGTCATCGTCCACCGCGCACTATGACTTGATTTATATACACTTTTCTCGACTCGGTAGCGCGTCCAACGAATCTAGGGAATGATCCCTATGTATTCGAAATTGCACTCACACTACCACTTTCACCACCCGACCCCCTCCCAAGTAGGGTCTCCACCGACCACGTCTGCTTTTCCCAAGTGTAATCGTAAAAACGGGCTATTCCTTGTCAAGACTGGACTCAATGCGATCCTCGCTCATCTAGACCGGACTACCTCCCCGGACAGTAGCAACCACGTTAACGGATAGGTATTTGCAGGAAGCGCTCCCCCTTCGTCAACGCGGTCACGTTCAGCAGGAACTAGTAACGTCAGTGGTCGTACCTTGAACTGCCGCATCCTCGCGGGGGACAAGTCCTCGACATCCGAGTCCGGGACCACTGGAGCAGCAACGACAAAGCAGAGGAATCACGCCAAGAAGACCAGCGACAGCGAGATGCACATGACATCCAGGTATGAAAATGACTCGGGACGGTGCGTGCAAATCAAAAGACTCGACAGAGAGTGTCTGACCGGAATTGGGAGTTTGTCGCCCAGGGTGAAGATCCGCCTTCAAGCTTCAAGTATTAAGTGGGAAGCGAACAATGGCGGGCCTGACCAGACTAGCCCATTTCGGTGACAGGTAGATGCCAATCAGGTACTTTAGCTTGTGTGCAATCTCGGCCAACCGAGACGACACGTTGTTTGGCTGCTTCACTAGATTTGAATAGAAGTCATAGCACGAAACTTTGGCCCACAATTGTCGACAACCATGACCACGACGGATACGGCAACTTGAAGTCTGCACAGGCATGGTCTGAATCGGTGCCGGGATGACAACGGAAAACCAAAAGGGAAACAGAGAAAGGGAAACGGGGCACATGGCGTGGAAGATTTGTTTCAAGAGAGCAAACGTAGCATTCTTGTACCACGTAGTGTTTCATTCTGGCGGAGTGCCACGCTTACCGGAGCGTGTGGGAGGAACTGTGTCTACCATACAAAGGAAACCTATTCGGGGCCAAATTGGCATCGCTCAGATCATGGTGTCTTTGCTCTCGACACCATCAACCATAAGACCGTCATGATCGCAAACACAACCACGAGTCTGTGCGCGCGCGCAAATGTGTTAGCACCGAACCGAAAGTGTTAAACGAACTCGAGAAATAGCGGATAAAACAGAGAGGTGTGAACGAAAAACGAAAAAAAAGGAAAGCCGGAATGCGAAAAAGAGAAACAGGACGTACATGGGCTGTAGCGCTTCCACACCCACCCTCTGTGCGATTGCTCCCGTGACGAACGGGATCACCGCCGAGCCTGCTTGTCCAGATCCGGTGATCCACGCGATGGCACCGGTGAGGAGCTGTTGTGGGAGCACACGCCGGGCTTGGTTCATCGCGAGTGGATACATCGGACCGAGGAGTAGGCCGATGAACGCAACGGCCAAGGCATCACCTACGAGGGATGGGACGAACCAGACGATGAATTCGAGTCTGGGGGAGTGTAAGACCGTCAACCGTGAAGTTGAAGAGAAAAAAGGCGAGAGGAGAGTATAACGCACCCGATCGCAAGGAGGGCATAGGTGAGTAACACGCGGGGTTCGCCGATTAGCTTGTTTACCTTGATGAGCGCCACCCGGCCAATGGTCAGGCCTTGCTCACGTCAGTTTGTCTTTCTTTGGGAGTCTTGGGAGGATGGGTACGAGCCCATCATGCAGGAAACACACCTGTCCAAAATCCTGTCGCGACATATCCCGAAGACATTCTACCGTGTCGGAAGTCGATGATGTACGTCACAATCCACCCTGGTAACGCAGACCACGATCGGAAGGTCTCGGCCCGCATTGCACTAGAATGCACATACCACCAAGCGTTACTTCTGCACCAACATAGCACATGATAAATGCGGCAAGGAGATGTGCTTCCTTGAGTGACATAATCTGGTAAAACGGATTCTCCGCGGTCGTCCCTTTTTCCGTGTCCGTGATCCCGATTTCGGCAAGACATTCTGTGTGCGAAAGGGTAAGGGATCAAGTGTGATGTTCACCTGGCTTACGGACCGTCCTGGCGTCTCAAGCGAAACACCCCCGCCAAAAAGATGGTGTTCAGCACTGCGATACCGAGGCATGTCAAATAGTGATAGGACCAATTGGGAGCCTGGGCGAAGTAGGTGGCGGCCAAGGGTGACAATAGAGCCCCGAGACCTTTGCGAACGATATTACGCAGCGGACATGGACGGGTACTGGTGATTCATGCTTACCGTATACTAAATGTAACGTGAACGACGTCAGCGCCAGTATACCAGTTGCGTTCATACCTCCCATGAGGAGACCCATCCGGAGCCCGGGATTATCGTTGAAACGGACGACATAGCCAACATTTTGGGCAGCCTCGCGATATCAGTGAACATGCTAGGGAAGGGACCTCTTTCTCACTTACCTGCAACGCAATTCCATAGCCATTGATAGTATACGCAAAAAGGAAGGCAGGGAATGGAACGTCCGCGGCTTCGACGCAGTATGCAATGACTTGGATAAACGAACCTAAGAGACGATGACCGGGGTGCACGCTATCGAAGGGGGTCATAGATTACCTATGACCAGGATCTGATGGGAGAGCATCGGCAAAAGAAATAGCCACCGGTAGTGGAGAATCGCCACCGACCTTTCCAAAACCCAGCCGTCCCGTCAGAAACATAGTGGAGATTGACCCAGTGATATAGCCCTGCATTCAATCAGAGCCTATTTTATTGACAGAACTTGGTGTCGTTTTCCGCTTACCAACGTCGTAAAGACGAATATCAAAGACACCACGGCATACCCGACCTGCCTCAACATTCAGAATGACATTACCAATGGAAAAGAGGACACACATGATAAACTTGCTGAATCCTTGGGAGTAGTGGTCCGTTGGAGCCATCGTTCCACCCATTGAGAAGCGCAGCCCAGCACAGCGTTGCAAAATGTATATTAGCACGTAACGAGACAGACGTACGACACTCGCGATTTGGGGGACTGTCTGGACAGACATTTCCCAGTTGTACAGCCTTATCGTTACAGATGTTTGAAGTTTCCTCGATTTCACCGTGGGTGGTGCGCGACGGAGATTCTAACAGCACAGCCTACCCGCACGATGATCAGCTGCGCTGCCGACAGATCGGTTGAGTTCTCACCATCCCAAGGCTTAGTCGAGTGTGTCTGAGCGAGGAAAGCAAGGTAGATGTATAGTTATCCGCCTCGATGTGGCCACGTATACCCCACAGATATACTCGGTCGCATTGCTTCGAAAAGACACGAAGCGCTGCTTATCTCGAACTCACAAGGCGTCTAAGTTTCGCCGTGGAAATGATATCACATCAGGACAAGACACGTGTCGCACCATGACGTGGGCGCATCATTTAAGACTGGCAGATCATCACCATCGCCACACGTATGAGAAATGGCCAACAAGAACAACGATGCTCACAAGGGCAGCGAGGGGCTGATGGACGTCTTGGATACAACGGCGGCCTGATCGAGTACGTTAGACCAGCTTGAATATTCTTCTAAGCAGGAAATTGGGCTCGTAGTAGGGGAGGCTGTACAACCCCCGTAGCACAGTAGATCGTTCGTGCTTTCGTGATCATACCCTAGCAACCAGACTGGCGATTAGATGCCACGATCTGTCGGACAAGGAAAACGATGGGGGGCGCATTCACCTTTGCTGCGATCGCCGTGACGCGTGACACACTGTTCCCGGTTTCCTGTTGTATGGACCAACTACTTAGATGGGCTGTAGATTGTTTGAAGGTCAAATTTCAAAACCGAGCCAGACTTGTGTCAGTGACGTGGCATGGCTTTCCTCTTCCGGAAGTGCAAAAATAAACGCGGACGAACGGACGATTGGCGGTAAGCTTGCTTACGACGACGTACGAGTTGCATACCAATCCTCAGGCTATTGCCGAGGTGCTTGGCAAGGGTTATCTGAAAATGAAGCCCATTCTGTGATTATACCATTGAAGCCACAACTGTGCGGGCCAGACACGATGGGCGCCGACGGTCAGTGGCCCTGAGTCCTACGTCACGAATCGGTGCCTTTTTGGCTGAAACAAATAGTCGCAGTGAGTCAGGTGAACTTCAGGGAATGCATCCAACGCTATGACCTACAGGTTTCTCCGAAATGGGTTGTACGCGATGCACGGTACCTCAAGTTGTAGTGTACTGCCCCTGCATGAAACCATCAAAGTATGGGGTCAGCTGGAACTACCGAGCGCGTGCTTGGCTATTTGATCGTTGGGCACATGATAGAGTTTGGGCTGGCAAAAAAAAAAACATGTCGACCGCCACGATCCCCAGAGTGGACTGGACGCCCCGACGTCGTGCGTTCCATCCTGTCGCAAAGGAATCACATTGCCGTTTACCATAAAACCGATGCGTAGTATGTCGGGTAGTATACTCGATCTGAATGGTATTAGTAGCTACTAGTACTACAGGGACAAGCAGTGTCAAGCAATGAAGAGATAGTCACGTGATGTGTGCGGGAGGATATGTTCCAATTTGGGCAGGTCATTCTTGATTCCGAAATGTCCGTGCCGCGACCGGTCGGGCTCCTGCTCAGACATGGCACACCATTCGCTCGCTGGTACTCGTCGCGGTCATCGAGTAGCATTGGAAAAAAGGACGCCGATGTTGATGTACCTCTTCTGTTGTTGCAGCGGCCACTTGGCATCAAGGACCGGCCGGTTGCACACACCAAGACATGGGCTGACACGAGGAAAGAGCTGATGGACCAGGAAACGCGACTCCAACAGCGCCAGCACCTGTAAGTCTCCTTGCATACGGTCCCTTCCGGCGTTCACCGGCCCAAGAATAAACGAAGCAGGCAAAGGGTACTTTACGGATCTGAACGCTACCAGGAGGCACGGAGGCAAGACGTGGATAGCACCTAACGTCATGGTCCGGGAGGACGTGAGTGTCATGGTGCACAGTGCCTCTCCAACCTGCTGAGGGCCTGCCATAGAAGGCATTATATTTTCCAAATATTTGCGGTTCTCGATTAGACACTCGTGCTCAGACACATACTACCAATGTTTGTCACGGCCGCATTTCCGTAATCGCCATGTTATCCACCAGGATGTCAGAGGTACTCTGTAGTTTCCTGTTCCTACGATCCAGTGACTGACCACCTCCAGGTTCACGCCAGCGGGTTCGTCTCGCCGACGAATGCGCAGTACTTGTCCCACCCGCTCTACCAATACATCCAGATCAACCTGCAGGAAAATCTTCTCAAGTCATGGCTCGTGTCTCTATTCCTGTCATCTATTGCCAAGACGGTGCCAAAGGAGTTGCATCCTACGTATCTGGTGTCAAGTCAAAGTATCGAGTTTGTCCGCGAGCCTCTAAGCATGACGAACAAGCACGTCGGGTATGTATACCTGGTAGACGAGAATCTTAAGGTGCGGTGGGCGGGGTGTGCAGATGCGAAAGTTGAGGAGACACGGGCATTGGAGACGTGTACGGGTGTCTTGTTAAACCGACTCGAAAAGTCGCGCTCGACCGTATCTAATTAGTAGCAGATCATTGTCTTGGGTGGTTGTTTGTTCGTGTTGGCTACGTGTCTCCCAAGAAAACACATCTTGACCGCGACCCGCACAAGCCATGGCCTCCCCCGCGGAACAGCTCCCTCCTGGTTGGGCAGCAGAATGGTATGGCCCCGCGCCTTGTTCCGTCTGTTTCTTGGTTACTGAAAGTTCGCAGGAACGTGGAGAACCAACGATATCTCTTCATCGGTTAGCTTTCTTCTGCACTTGTGACCAGTCCAGTTGATGACCTTGACCAGAGACTGCGACTGGAAGATCACAATGGGAACTTCCAACCCAAGTTCCCACTGCACCAATGGATGCGCACGGACCCTCGGTCTCCCCTCCTCCGGCTCACGCCCACACCAAGCGTCGCCAGTACGCTGCCGGTCAGACACAAGCATACTACGGCGCGGGCGACGTCGTCCCTGACCCCGCCTACGGTGCTGGCGGAGTCCAGCCACAGCAAGCTGCTAATGCTCAACTTTTCACCCCCGGGCTAGCGGCCGAGCAGGGTTTTGCTGGACAGCAACAGCCACCATATCAGGCCCCACATTCACAAGAGGCCCAGTACATCAATACTCCTGGATTCGGACAGGAACCTGTTTATTATCCCCCAACGGCCCCCGTTAACCAGCTGGCGGATCAGTTTAGTCAGATGGGCATGGGTCAGAAACCCTTGCAACTGTACACGACTAATCTTTTGACATCTCCACCCGACCCGCGCGAGTTGACTCGTCCGCCTCCGGAGATTCGGTTGCCGCCCAATTCATGCATCACCACGTCACCTTACGCAAATGCCGAGTACAGTTACCAGCGATGTACCTTGAACGCTATTCCGACCACCTCTTCGCTCCTTAACAAGTCAAAGATACCACTTGCTCTCGTGATCACTCCTTACCGCACTGTGAGAGAGGGTGACCAGCCCGTGCCATTGGTCACCGACACTGTGATCGCGCGTTGCAGGCGTTGCAGAACATACATTAACCCATACGTTCAGTTCATTGACGGTGGAAACCGGTGCGTTCCCTTATTCTCGTTCTTCACGCTTGATTTCATTTTGTCGCATTTCGCCAAGTTGGCGGTGCTGCATGTGCAACATGTCGAACGAGGTACCTCAGTTGTTCGATTGGGATCAGGCTCGGAACCAGCCTGGTGATCGGTGGGCCCGAGACGAGTTGAACCATTCCGTTGTAGAGTTTGTTGCTCCGACCGAATACATGGTTCGGCCACCCCAGCCGGCAGTATACATCTTTCTTATCGATGTCAGTCATGCAGCCGTCCAGTCAGGTGCGAGATCACGCCTCTCGCCGGATCTCCCGGTTGATATTTTCGTTCAGGCATGGTCGCTACTGCGACACGTACCATCCTGGAAAACTTGGATCGTATACCTAACGAGGACGACCGCACTAAGGTAGCATTCGTTGCGTTCGACACGTCCTTGTATTTCTTCTCCATGCCCGTGAGTTCTTATCGAGTCGATTTTTGGACTTCGACGATTATGTCCCATGCAGCCCGGCACGGCGGATTCCTCTATGCTGGTCGTCTCCGATGTTGAGGACGTCTTTCTACCCAAGCCGACTGATCTTCTCGTCAACTTGGCAGAAGCAAAAGGATCATTGGAATCTCTCCTCGGAAGAATTAATGATATGTTCCAGGACAATCATGCTGTTGGTAGTGCTCTCGGCCCTGCCCTTCAAGCGGGATTCAAGTTAATGGTATTTACACCTACTACGTCGAATCCTTATCTGCCCTGACAGGACCATAGGCTCCGATTGGTGGAAAAATCATCGTGCTGTCTGCATCGCTACCCAGCATTGGTGCTGGTGCCCTAAAAAACCGAGAGGATCCTAAGATTCTTGGTACTTCCAAGGTACGAGTCGCGGCCGTGCCAACCGTCGAGTGCTCTCATTCCGTTTCAAGGAGTCCACATTACTTCAAGCAGCGTCACCATTCTACAAGACATTTGCTATCGAATGCTCCCGTGCACAAGTTTCTGTGGACATGTTCCTCTTCAGCTCAGCGTACCAAGATGTAGCTAGTCTTGGTAGATCTCTTCTTTCATTCTAAATCATTTCTGGACTCATGTGTTCTGCAGCGTGTCTTCCCCACTACACCTCCGGCCAAACGTTCTTTTACCCTGCATTCAACGCCTCGCGCACTGAAGATGCCATTAAGTTTGCGCATGAATTCGGCGAAGTGCTTGCGATGCCGGTCATGCTCGAAGCCGTTATGCGTGTTCGCGCTTCAAAAGGTAGACAAAATTTCAGTCCTCTCTGTAGTGCAATTTAATCCGTGAATTACAGGCTTGCGGATGGCGTCGTTCCACGGAAACTTTTTTGTCCGATCCACCGACCTTCTCGCGATGCCTGCTGTGCCTACCGACCAATCGTATGCCATTGAAGTCCAGATCGAAGATAACATCACCGCACCGTTCGTTGTCTTGCAGACTGCCGTTCTGCACACTACATGTTATGGCGAGCGTCGGATTCGTGTCATTACGCTTGCACTCCCAACGACGAGCAGCCTTTCGGAGGTATTCGCCTCTGCAGATCAAGTAGCTATTGCGACGTTGTTGGCGAACAAGGCCGTGGAGCGGTCACTTACGCACAAGCTAGAGGACAGCAGAGATGCGGTCCTACAACGCATGGTGGACATATTATCGTCGTACAAGAGTAGTATGACCGCTGCGGGTGCCGGTGCCAGTGCACAATTGGCTATCTCCGAGAACTTGAAGATGCTTCCGGTGTTAGTTCTCGGGTTGCTGAAGAACGTATGATCTATGCCTCTTTGTACCATGGGCTTGTGGTGCTGATATGGTTTTGTTAGGTCGGTATCCGTCAAAGCGCTCAGATTCCCCCGGACCTCAGGGCATATGCTCAAGCTTTGCTTACTTCATTACCGTCGCAAGCGCTCATCCCGTATATCCACCCTACGTTCTTTTCACTACATAATATGTCTCCTGAGGTGAGCTGCTTGCATTACCATACGGCCCACACTGACTCGTATGACAGGCTGGCACTGTTGGGGAGAGTGGCATCATTATGCCAGCAGCGCTGCCTTTGACATCGGAGCGCCTCGAACGACATGGTCTCTTCCTCATAGAGGATGGTCAAACAATTTTTTTGTGGGTTGGTCGCGATGCAGTGCCGCAGCTTATCATGGACGTGTTTGATCTCCCCAACTATGAGGTCTTGCGCGGTGGCAAGGTAGGTGTCATGCCTCGACGGATTCTACTACGTATACTCATCTGTCCCCTTCTTCCAGACGACGCTTCCAGTTCTCGACAATGCGTTCTCACAACGAGTCAACGCCATCGTCCAGAAAACGCGGGAGCTGCGGAGAGGGGTGTACTCTCCCCACCTGTATGTCGTCAAGGAGGACGGCGAGCCACCCTTGCGGTTATGGGCATTGAGCTGTCTCATTCAAGACCGTGCAGACGTGTTGCCAAGTTATCAGCAGTTTATCAATCAACTAAAGGACAAGGTCAACGGGGCCAACAACTACTGAGTACCGGCCCTTTGGTGGAGAAACGGTGTATAGAGCAAGACTTGGGCTGTAGTAGTAGAGAAGGGAGCGGATAATCCAATGTCGTCTTCGTCTCTTTTTTCATGGCATTTCAATTCATTCTACCCGATGTCGAGATGGGAGAGTAATACCCGCGATGGATGGTTTAAGGCAAGTGCAGCCCACCATTGGCAACGTCGATCGTTGCACCGACATAAACAGCTACATGGGTAGCAGGTTAAGTGGGCTTTGAGCGCCTTACTAAAGTTATATGCGATGTGGTGCCAAATTGTCATTTCGATCCTAATTGTGTTGCTAGAATGGTTAGCGTAGCCACCGTCACGGTGTTTGTTCAGCAATATAGGGGATAAGGCGCTTGATTGCCGAACGGGTGCTGTGAATGCGTTTATACCAGGGCGATACGTACTAAGAACAGTGAAACGCAGGGAAGAGTATCGTCAGTCTTGATCATTGCAACTCTGTCGATATTGATCGTATCGAGCCGGCGTCTGTCTAGATGATCTACCATTGCAAGCCTGAAAGCTGTCTTGAAGCAGTTTGTGAGGCGTTGTTCAATAAGCGACGCAAACGAATTATCGGGGTTATTGACAGTGTCAAGTCATTCATCTCGAGCGACTCTTCTGTGGCTTTTGATGTCGGTCGGACTACCCACCCGAACACGTGAAGTCCACCTTGTAATACCTCTTGCGCACGATAAGGAGCCGGTCATCGATCCCCGCCTTTGCCGTCATTCGAAGCGAGAGGTCAGATGGCGTTTAACCGCCTGGCAAGGGCTCGGGACAACCACCTCACCCAACGCCGATCCGTGCAAAGGAGTGAGGTATCAATCAGCCCGCAATTCGAGGGACCACGCCAATTCCACCTGATCAAGCTAGAAGCAATCGGTTACACTCGCGGACCGGCGATCTCTTGGTAGGCGTGCTACTGCCTGCATGTGTCGTTTCATCTGAATGGGGTTCGACGTACATGATCATCGGCCGCCGAGTCGAGGACGAAGAAGCGATCATAAGGAAGCCTATTCGGGTACAAGAACCGGTAACATGCTTCTTCTCTCCGGCGCTCTAACCACGCTGTGGAAAGGTATAAGTACGACCCGTCAACCGGCCCAGTCCACCAAGCACTCGAGTCTCGAGCTTGCCTCTTGTCCTTTGATTCACGACTTGACCACGAATCACGATGCGCTTCTCTCTCCCCGCTATCCTCTCCGTTTTGACTACCATCGCGCTTGTTAGTGCCTTACCGGCCCAGAAGCTGCGACGCGACGACTCGGACGACTCTTCCTGGGACGAAAGTTGGGACGAAAGTTCCTCTTCCTCTGAAGGGGATCTCTTATGCGTCGGTGTCGTGAGTCTGATCTCCAGGTCAACAACTAATGTGTGCTGATCATCGTCATAGAATTGGAGTGAATTGTGCGTTTAGTCCGTGACACCCCCAACAATTGGTGTGCTCCCAAGAGAGAGCGAAGGGGTTGTATAATGAATCAGTGTTATGAGGGTGGAGTGGGAGTCGTCTGCTGGGCGGCTGTATCCCCATTTTCTTGGAATGACGCTTTGTAGTTTGGAAAGGACGACATGATCATGATTTCTACTTGATGAACTTGTCAATTCTTGTGTTAGCGTTCTTCGTGTGAAAATTGCAAATGAGCGGCAAACATGCCCTGGGCGCGATAATCGTATCCATGAGTGGTACCGAGTCGAATTTGAATTCCTTTGGCCACTCTGTTGCGCACAAATACCGCCATCCGGACAACTTCATAGCTCCGGCCTCTACCCGAGTGCGACCTACATGCCTTGACTGCAGTTGATGGGCTCGTATGCGCTAGCAAGCCGTCCACTTCGTGGCCTCGAGCCTCCAACTGAGCTCCGCTGTGGTGGCTTCTGCAGTGCGCAGTATTTGAGGACACGATAAGATGGGGAAGGGGTGGTTTAGGCCGGGATTTTCGCTGATGGCCTAGGGCCCTGGGGGCTGTGCGCACGATGCCGGCGGCTGTAGTGGCTGTGACTGAAGGAGACGGATTTAGTCATGATGCGCCGAGTGTGAAGCTATCAAGGGGGAAGCTACGCAGCCTCGAGGTGTCAGGCTAGATGGTTATTATCTGCGTAGTTGCTTCAGAGCACTCGCGCACCCGGCACACACTTGGCATGTCTACCACCTCACGTCTGTGCCATCCGTGCTGACTCACATTCTCGCCGGCTAGTGAATCGCAGTACACGTCGCTTACTGTTACGCCACCAAACCCCCCTCATGTCTTACTTATTCTATTACCGCCGTCAACGTTACGGCGCGTCCAATTGTCCTCCGCCGTTTCCCAATTCGTCTCATTCCCCTACGTGGTCTCCTGTCATTCTATTCTGCCTTTGCGCGTTCCTCTTATTATTGTGGTCTATTTTCCTTCTAGAGCCCCTTGGTAAGTCCATATAGTTGGCCGGCCCGTTACTACGACCTCTTCGCCACCTAGGCTGTCTAACTTTTTTTGAGACTTCCCTGGGAAGTATCCATCCACCCCCGGCTCCAATTACTTTTACTTTCATTCTCACCTGTCTCGTACTTCTTCGGCCACTTCCTGGCATCCTTGCTATGATTTAATGCCCCCTGGCGCGTGCCCTTTCGCGGGTATGCCGTTCAGGCACGCATGAACCTTTCTCCTCTCCTATTGTCCGACGTTTTAGAATGCATTTAAGTATTGCGTTTGTGGTGTTATCTGGAGACTCAGGTGAGTTGGGTAATCATTTTGGATGTTCTCGGGCCCCTCTTGCTGTTGATATATCTCTTTTCCAAATGAATGACTCCAGCGTGACTTCCTGCAAGCCACCAATGGTCGTTATGCTGTTGTCGTCACTCTTGCTACCTCTCCGACTGCCTTCTCTGGCTCCAACGACGTCTCAAAATACCTCAAGGTTACTTGTTTCACGGGGTTGCTGGCTGACCCATTCATCACACAGTCTGGTCACAACTCGTGTTGCCTCCACCTCATATTGACCATATTTATATGCATTGTCCGCCATGTCTCCATTCCCCCGACTTGCTTCGTTGACCCGAAGTATAGAGAAGAGCGTGAAAGATCCGACATTGTCTTTGTTGTTTCTCAGTCTCTATTCTCGTAGTATTTCGTATGGTGTCGGGGTGAAAGGGTAATGCCAGCGGTAAACGGGTCTAAGGCACGCGTGCAGACTGCCATTGACAGCACAATCGTAGCACCAATCCAAATGACCCTCTGCAGTATGCACAGCAGACCAGGTGAGCGTTGGATGCCGTCCCGAAGTCACATCAATTCTTTATTTTAGTCTCGACTGTGCTGCTACTGAAATGGTTAGCGTACTGCGGTATTTCGTCTGTCAGGTAGAAGACTACTCTTATAGTCAGGAGTAGCATCAGGCAACATCGGACGTGGCCAACCAACAGAACACATAAATCATGCCAGAGATCTTTTGCTTCGCATAATGGAGTTCTATGACTGGCCGTTAAAATTATTTCAAGTTGTACGTCAATCCGTCGACTCATCAGAGGTTGAACTGCCACTCGGATCTGATGGAGGTAATTGGCTGATGCGTGGTATAATATTGTTCTGACTGGTTGGTTAGTTCACGAATAAAGGAATTACCTGATTACTTACCTGATGCCCTAATCATGAAAGTAAACAACACTTCAACAACGCTTTTCTGTTCGACTGAGCAACCCTGCTGGCCAACCTGGTCATGGAACTCGTGGGGAAACAAAGATCCACGACCACAGTAGTGGCTTTCCGACATGTAAGCGTGAGACTTTATCATGAAATTTAATTTTGTCACGCTTTCGCAGCTACGGACAGTCACGTGACTTGGTTTACCGTAGCACCCTCGTATATTTTCCGAGTCCATCACGCATAGACAATTAACGCTGAGAGTGCCACCTGCCATATTCGTGGCTATGGCAGTATCATGGATAGCATTCCACGGACCGGCCTATTGCACTTCATTGGTCCACCTAGAAGCAAATTGTCAAAGAAGGGTATGCATGCGCGATCCACTCAAAGATTGGCGTCGACAGTGAAGCGAAGGCGGGTAGAATGGAAGATTCTCCTCAGTAAAAGCCTCCGGTGACCCACTGAGAGGTATAACCGCATAGATCAACCAGGTTGTCTGGGACCCTTTCAAGTCCCAGCTGCGCTTTGTTGTTCCCATGCGGTAACGGCACTTGAACTAGTAGCAAGGACTGCGCTCTCCCTGTCATCCAGGCGGACTCACACGAAGCGACACTGAGTTCTATTCACGTCCAAGTAGCCAGGGTTGAATACTGCGCACTTTCCATCAGTCAATGTCTGTGCTCTGGCCACATCGTAGAAAGGTATAAATACGACCTGTCGGCTGGTTTAGTCCACAAGCACTCGAACTCACCTCCAGTCTTCTAATTCTTGCTCATTCTCGATCTCAAACACAATGCGTTTCTCTCTCTGTGTCGTCATCTCTGCTTTGGTTGCATTGGCAGTTGGCATTGCCTTGCCGAATGAGAATTTGCAGCGCGACAGTGCTAATGTGCCCAGCGTGGATCTATGC
>JBBPKI010000181.1:0-35950 GCA_038089155.1 Nevesoporus exiguus
CGTAGACTAAATTTCATCGTGCAGTGTACCACAACTCAGACAGGATATCGAGCGGTTACTTGCTGCTTGCCTGGAAGAGATCGGCACTCTACCTAAGCCCCTGGAAGTCGATCCGCAAATCGAGGTGCTAGCGAGAATCAATGCATTCTGCGATGCCTTCAAAGGTGCCGTATCGGGCGCCAGTTCGGACAAGAGGCTTGTACAGCGGAATCGAGCCTTGTACACTATATTCGCTCGGGACATTCGAGGGACCTCTCCAGATTTCCGTCCTTTCGAAGAGCCTACACAACACAACCCGATCGATGCGCTCGATTATGAAGAATGCGCTGAGGTCAGGAATGATAAAGTACGGGTTATGGGAGTATATGACGTCCAACAGACTATCAAGGAGTCAGTTTTGTTCCTACCTCTCACGCGTATGCTTTCTTACGCGAGGTATAGGTCGACTGCCTGGGAATTACCCGGCAATATTCCGTATGAGGCCAAGACGCGACTTATTGATGAGTTCACGACCCTGTGGTCTTCGCCCGCAGAGAAATGTCTGGCATCTATCAACGACGTGCTCGATGACGTCATTCAGCAGCTCACCAAGATACATTTCGGCCAATATAGGGTCCTTCAAGACCTGATCTCGTGCGTGATCAATAGATGTTCAGGAAGATTAAACTAATACAGATTCTATCCTGGTGTCTGCAGAAGACTCATCCGCCCCGATACCGAAGAATACAAGGATAAAGCACTGACTGCGGTCCTAGAAACATTGCGACTCGAGATTATTCCGATCTACTCTCAAAACCTGAAAGATTTTCAGGACCTCCGTGGGAGATGGTACGTCAAATATCGCAGAGCCCGTCGAAACCTTGAAGAGTGGATACCACCCACTGCACCACACGTTTCTGACCGACTCTCACCCGAAAGTCAAGCCTTGTTTTATCTGGCCAAAGCTGGCTACAGTGGCCTCACTGTGGATGATTTAGTTCGTCTGATTCCTCGAGACCAATTCGAAGACGAATTGGTGGTCATGGCAGACGTGCGTGCATACTTCACCATTGCATACAAGGTACGGGACGGTCCATGGAGCAGACTCGATGAGATTCAATTTCTGAATGACACTCGTACAGCGCATCATTGATCACGTCCCATTGAAGATTCACCAAACCCTGCATCATACCCTTGCAGACAGGCTGTCGGTCAGCCTACTCCAGCGCCTCATGGCTGACACAACTTCGACGGGCAACTTTGCTGACCGTATGAAAGAGCTGGTGAGTGAAGATCCAGCTATCGAAGCGAGGCGGACTAGGCTGGAAACGACGCGGGTCCGACTTCAAGAGATGAAAAGAAAACTTGTCAACTTTGCTGCGTGAGCGGGATAGATCATTGCAAATCTGGTACCACTTTTCTTGTCTATGAGCTTTCTTGTAACGTCTAGATGTTCTCTTGTGTACATACAACAGTTTATGGTATTTCTTGCTTTGCTCGCCACCGAACAGGGGTCAATGAAATCGTTTACGTATGCAGTAACTGCACACGCCCGAGGTGCATTCGCCAGCGCGCCAACAAGAGTGCCAGTGATCGGTTGATATCTGAATCGAGGCCGCAAGTCTTGGATTTCTACAATGAATGACTGCCATAGCGATGGCGCTGTGCCATAACGTATGCTTTTCCACATTATGTTCAATGGACAGCCGTCATCCGACCGAGTTGTGACCATCCTGCGACGAACCAGAGATCTTGGAAGGCAGATGATAAAGAACGAGAGAGACATGAGTGGTGGATACGCGACGGCAATAAAGTACAGGGTGTCTAGTGATCGGTGACCCGCGTTGACAATGGATGGCCATCGAAACCACGCATGCTCGCGACAGTCCAAAGTGGACTTGCCACTGTCCGACTGGCAATTAGAGGAACAGGCAAGGTCAGTGCCACCGTTTCGGCTTCTTCTTCCGCACATTCGCACCCTCCCAAACCGAGCGGTTCTTGGACTTGGCCTTTCCGAGCGCGGAAGCGCCTGCGACCTTGAGACTGTCGGCGTACAAACCTTTCGTCTTCTTGGGCTGTGCACTCTGCTCGTACGCCTCCGTAAACTTTCTCGGAAATCTTGTGATAGTTGGAATCGAGACATTGAAACATTCAGAGGCCCAGGAGGACACGCCTGCTAGAATGGCGTTCGGTTGCAATCGCAGCGAGGGCGCGAGAGGAAGGTAATATCCAAGCAGAGAAGCAGCTGCCTTCCGAACGTCAGCAGGGTCGATACGGCGCTGTATCTCTGCGAAAGTAGACTTCAAGAACTCGGTAGTCAAGGTGGATGGTTGGGGAGAAAGAGAAACGAGTTGACTATCAAGGGCGGATATCGGGAATGGCTTTATTGCAAGGCTAGTCAGCTGCCGGCTCAGGTACTCTGCTTCCCAAGGCAGTAGCAGCAGGTCTGCTCGCGCGACAGGTTTGTCACTCTCCCCTCTTTTAGGCACGAAGGAATCGATGCCTCGGGCCATCCTGCCTATGCGGTGGATATACATTGCTTCATTGCTTGGTATACCGATTTGAATGACCCTTGTCACCCCCGGATAGTCCACCCCTCTTGCGCTGATGTCCGAGCTGATCAGTGCAGTTGGACTTCCGTCCTGAGTTTTTCCAGCCTTGCGAAACAACACCCGAGCCCGCTCTCTATCTGACTGCTTCATTTTGGAGTGCATAGTCGCGATCTCCGTGGCATCGTCCGGTAATACTTCTTCCGCCAGTGAACGCAGCAATATCGAGAATAATTGCGTTGTTTGGACAGTAGGGCAGAATACGATAACTTTTGAGCTTGAGCCGTGTGTGAGTTGATCATGCGCCAGCAATTTTAGTAGGGTCGGAAGCTGGTCGGAAGCTGTTGGGCAGAGTGTATGAAATTGTTCGATAAGATCATGTGTTGTAAGTTCGGAGGGTGCCACAAGTTTCGTATGGGCTATATGCTCCTCGCTTTGACGTGATGTTAAACCCAGCTCAGGTGGCGCAGCGTCGATGAATGCGTGGTTTGGGGATAGAATCCATGATGCAAGTTGGCGAAGGGCGCGAGGCATGGTTGCGCTGAAGAGGAGAGTCTGACGAGCAGGAGACCGAGGAAGGAAGGAGACAATTGCCTCGATATCATCGCGGAATCCCATGGAGAGTAGCACGTCTGCCTCATCTAAAATCAACTGACTGCTCTTGAGCGATGGGGCACACATATTCAAAGTTTAAAACTTGCCATAGGGCAGGTTTTAAATCCCTGTCGAAATTCTGGCTCGTTGGTTAAGAGATCCCTCAGCCGCCCAGGAGTCGCAACTACAAGGTCCTGTGACGACTCCATCCAATCTTTGACTTGCCCGGCCTTGCTAGCGCCGCCAACAAGCAGCTGCACTTCAAAGTCCCTTTGGTGTGTCGTAAGCTTCTGTGCATCGCTCGCAATCTGTATGGCCAACTCCCTTGTGGGTGCGAGAATGAGCGGACCAGCAGAGCGACATCGGTATGCGAGTCTAGCGCTTCCTGTAATGTGAGAAGAACTTTTGAGTCCGGCGTTAATGACGGCAAGTTTTGCGTGGTACTCGATGTGATTGAGTCGTGACTCGATTGCTGGGATGATATATGCGAACGTCTTTCCGGTACCTGTCTTGGCTCGCACGAGGATGTCACGAGGGGCGTTCCAATCGACTGCAGGGGGCTTCCAGTCTTGTGGGAGGGGGCTAGGGACGTCCGAAGGGACGATTCCGTCCGGATCCCAAGGGCGAGCGAGGTGGGGTAGAAGAGCCATAACACGCCCCTGAACCGGAGTCATTGTTTTAAGCTGGAGAGGACGAAGTGTGAGTGCCCTGAGTGTATTGTGGTTGATCCGGTCTTTCAGAACTTCGAACGATGACAATGGAACCTCGTTCGAAGCAGCGCAGTCCATGTTTGTACTCCCCTCGTGGATATCTGTATTTGGAAGAGGTATAGAAGAGGACGAGGATGCGATAGTGTTCGAGTGTCGTCGTGCTAGAACATGACTGCAACCGGCTTGGTTCAGTAGATCTGGGTCCGTCAGAAATGGCACCGCAGGAAAACTCACGAAGACGGAGGGGGTTGAATCTGTTTATCATTGCGGAAGAATGCGGCGCCTGCCGCACAATCTTGCAAATCGACCTCGTCATCGCAGAAGTGCACGACCAGGCAGTGAGCTTCTGGAGTCGGTAGCACATGTTTACATAATGCGGACTTGGAAATGAAAACAAAAACAAAGTGATGCATTAAGGGGGAATCGAACCCCCGGCGGGTCGATGGCAACGACCCAGGTTACCACTACCCCATTAATGCGATATGCATGTAAGTACAACGCGAATAACATCATGGTGCCTCCCTGTAGAGCGAGCGCACGTCCGATGTCATGTAGTGATCATACTTCAACCTTATGATACAGCCTCAGTATCACCGCCCAAACCCTTCATGTCTACTGATAATGGTAGCAGAGACTCAGCGTTCATGGGTGAGCTAGACAAAACGGAAAGGTCAAAAACCTCCACAACCACGTCACCTTCCGTGACACCCAGGGCCGCCATGCAAAGTTGCAGCCAACGAATTGGTACCGAGCATTACGTGGTACATCGCAACGATCGTTAATGTGTCCAAGGTAACGCTGAGGTGAGAATACTGAAACTGAGTGTTTGCTGCGTGGCGAATCGAATGTACCCTCCGTCGAATGCGGTTTCGTACAGTCTTTCATCTTACCTTGCACGCGCGTGCTTATTTCTACAAGCCCGCGTGCATCATGGAGACCAGGAGCAATGCCCCTGACAGGCGTGCTATAAACGAACATGTGCCATATGCGTATCGTGACAGTGACTCGCTAGTTGATAACATTCCCAAATAGTGCTGAGGGTGTAAACTATCGTACCTGGTGCCATCCAGTGGTAGATCTTATGTGCCAACCACACGTGCACACTAGAAATACAGCCCCCTGGAGAATGTTCACAGGTCACTCTAAAAACTCTCCGCCTGTATGTTCATAAAGAGTGGGTAGAGGAGCCAACAGCATGACTCGCCTCGCTGGTCAAGTTAGCTGCGTGGTCATGGAGTAAGACATAAATCCTGTCCACCGCGATGGCAACTGCAACCCTGTGGTATCAGTAGGTGTCGTCTCGTCCATGCATGCCCAAGGTTTTGTTGCCGAGAGCCTAATCAACAGGACGTCAAGAGCCGAATTATACGGCGGGAAGCATCGCTCTCTCGTGGCAATGGGTGCTGGAGGCTGGGCATGCTTGATCATCCACCGAATCAACCATGTGGCACTCATTCGGAGAAGCAATGAGATCGTCCAGAGTCCCAGCCATCACAAGTACTATAGCCCTCGAAGATAGAAGAACCGCATATGCACTGTGTCTGCGGGCTCGTGCTAGATAAGTGAAGGAGATCGAAGCCGAGCTAGCTTGAGGGAGCTACCCACGGGCGGTTCAGTGGGTGGTGTGAGGAATCATGAACTGGTGATCGCCTTCGGCAATGAGCCCGCTGAGCCGACTCACCTTCAGGGAGGCCACTCCACTGGTAGCAATAACGCTACGTTCATTCAGACCAGATTGATCATACTTTGATAACGCTGTTGCACACGCCGCGATGGCCAAAGGCCAGAAGTCGTCCGCAACCTCGGGCACGCGCAAAAAGAACGCACGCAAGGCCGGCCAAGGCGTGTCTCCGCCTTCGCCTGTCCTGAAGCAGTCAAAGCCAAAGGGAGGAAAAACCAAGCTGTCCAAGAGGGAAGCGAGAGAACAGCGCAAGAAAATCTACATCCCGCCGACTAAACCCGCTCCACCAGTCCCCGATCCACTCGATACCACCGGTCTCGCTCATCTGCTGCCGCCAGAGCTCGTCGTCATTCTCAGATCGTTGGGGAAGAAAGATGCTGTCACACGAGGGAAAGCGATAGAAGAACTCGCAAAGTGGGTTGAAGATGCGATCAAGGAGCAAGCAGCCCACAGCGGCGACCACGATCAGCATGGGGGAGAGGGCGGAAAGGCAGACATGGTCGTCAAGATGTTACCGGTCTGGGTGCGTCTCAACGTCACAGCTAGCTTGGGAGAGAAATGACGCCTTCTCTAGCTCCATCGCGCCCCGGTTCTCTTTACCCACCCCGCGCGACGTCTTCGTCATCTCGCTGCCTCCTTCCACCTCTCCCTCCTTCGCCTCAATCCAGCACGCGAGGCCCTCCTTATGTGGACCAACGAGATCGCGTCTCAAAGTGAGCTTGAAATTCTATTAGGGACATGGGCAATGCTTGCGCATGACGTCGACCGAGGTGTCACTACTGTTGGTATGAGGTCTTGGACAGACTTTATCACCATTCCCGGGCCTTTCACGACTGACAAGGATGAACGTCGCACCGGTTCCCCGACCCAACACACGCGATCCCAGCTGAAAATCACTCTTAACCCTCAACTTCTTACCTCCCTCTTCAAGTTTACTCACCACACCATCCTCGATCCGCAGGGCTTGCATGCCGCTTTGAACCCGGCTCCCATTGTGTCCGCCGCAGCTTTATCCCAACAAGGTTCCAAGGATTATTCTCAGGTCAAGAGTGCAACCCCAGGCAAATCCACTCAACAAGCCAAAGGCGTCACACATGGGAACAAAGGGAACCCCGTACCACAATTACCACCGAAGAAAAGTGGTCGATACATTCCGCATTCCTCTGACTCCCCGTCGTCTACTCCGTCTTCCCTGCCTGATCGCACAGCAGGCGACGGTGCTGCAGAAGAGAATGATTCGGACCGGGCTGGAAGGCTAAGGGTGGGCGCATTGGGCGTTGTCGGGTGGATCCTAGGTGCGTCGGACCTTTCGCCCTTCTGTGGTTCGTAAGATGCGTTTTTGCAGTCCATCATCTGTCTTCCGTGTGCACTGGTTCGGTTATTGATGTAGCTGATACAGAGAATTGGCCTGAAATCGATGCTGCCTCTCCAACGGACGTCTCCACATTTACAGCACTCCTATCATCTCTCGCATTTTGGTCTACCCTTCATCCAGCAGCCGTTTCATCGCGTTCGAGTCCGAATGACGAGCGACTCTGTCGATTCTCCGTTGCCTCATTCGGCCAAGGCCAACCTCAAGTCAGGCAGGCTGCGTGGTTGCTTGTGGCGTCATTGGTTAGAGTTTTCAAAGGTTTGTTTCGTCTCGCATACGTGTCCACGAGAATTCTTCGTGTCCCTTTTCCATTCTACCCGGTTCCTTCAATCTGAGTGTTGTACGCGAACGTCGGTTACATTCGTAGCCTTCAAGCTAGCTGCGCATATAATAGTTCTCGCATGTCTGACCTTTTCTGGCACCAGGAGAATTACCAACACCCCTCATTCGAGTCTTAAGTACGGCCGTATTGCGTTCAGCTTGGGTCGAAACAGATACTGGCGTACGGGCGATATTGGGCGGTCCCTTGATTCTCTTCCTCAGAGGTGCGACCTACGTTCACGAGGATAAGTTATCATGTGCGATTCATTACGTAACAGACTACAGCCAGGCATGGTCCATTGATATGGAAAGTGCATCGGGGAATTACAATGATCTTGATGCCAATATCAATCCCACAGAGGATAGCGGCTCCGATTCGGGCGCAGGATCCGAATCAGACTCTGAATCCGAAAAGGACGAAAAGGACGATGATGTCGCAGATGCTCCTGCCGAATTGTCCACGATTGGACAATCCATATCTGAAGCCTACACGGAATTCTTGCAATTCCTAGAATTAGGATGTTCTGGGTCTCCTATAGAAGGTTATCCGTTGGTATTGGTGGTGTTGGCTGGGGTGCCTGAATCAGTATGGTCCACTCTACACATCCTAAACTCTGCTAGAACATGGCACATGTAGATTCTCCTTACCAATGTCCCGCTCGCGTCACAAACAGAGGAAAAAGAAGAGACTGAAAAGGAACGCAATCTCCACCCTATCATACAACTGCTTATCTCCTTCTGGACCCCACTTGATGCAAAGCTACTCGACAGAGTGGCAGTGGCTTCTGCATGGCTTAAGGCATTCACTGAATGCCTTATTTTGATAATCCGGCGAATTGTACAGACAGAAAATGTCACAATACATGCGAATGGTGACGCAAAAACACTCCTCGCATCTCATACTTCCCGTTTATGGACTGAACTCGTCACGAAACGGCTGCGGGTTGAAGAGGTTGAAGCCGCCGGAATCATAGTTCGTGCAATGGAAAGACTCGGGAACGCTGGGGATGGTGCGTTGATACTAATCCTCCTCTCATGGTTCCACCCCACGGGATTCCTAACCACATCCGTAGACCTGTTTGACGCGTCCTTCGACGCGCTTTGTACGACCATCTTTGGCTCCCTCCTTACGCCTGATGGCACCCTTGGGCTCACACCCACCTTATTCTACCATTTCACTTCTACGTTTGCGCCTGGTACGCATGCGGGTCTAAAGGCGCGTGGCGCGTTACAGGTCTATATTCAAAGGATCTGCGGTGCTCTCGAAACTGCACTGGGTTCTCCGGACCAGACACTCGTCGTTAACGCCGCCAGGGCCCCTGTCGCGGCACTCGTAAAACTTATGGAGACATTTGGGTCCTCCCTTTTCGATGACCGGTCTTTTACTTCACACATTGACGTGATATTCGTCACACATTGTATAGCGCTTTTGCAAGTGTCGACATCAGGGGTGTTGGTATACTTTGGACATCGATCTAGATCCTCTGATCAGTCGCAGGGACAACTGCAGACGCAAATGCTCTGGACGGAACTTCTGGGAGCAGTCGCATCTTTACCAAGGGAGGTAGCACTACCATTGTTGTCCTCGCTTGTTAGCGCGTCACTCCCGATGCATCTCAGAGGAGCGAACGCAGTAATGGACGAATTTGTAGAGCGCCTGGTGAGCGATGTCATAGCGCCCGGTGGTCAGGAAAAGGAGCTCGTTGCAGTAGCGAAACTGTTGAGTTCCCCAGGTATGCGACGCCCGGTTGTTCATCTTCTGGTTCGTTCTTAGATGTTTTTAGCACCATTTGTTTCATCTAGTCGCTTGGCTATGATTGCGTCCGTGCTCTCAAACCGCGTTTCCTCTTTTGCAGACACAAGGGTTGGATTCGCTGGTCTGTCCGATCTTTCAGCCAGACTAGATGAAGTTCCAGTTGCAGTCGACGTTGGTTCGTCTCTTGGGCTTGTGAGGAAATTAGTCGATTCAGGTTATGAATTCACTGGAGATCTTGGAGCGGAGCTCTATATTGGCGTATTCTTGCTTGGCTATGTCATCCCCTGTCAGGAGGAGGCGTCTGGCGACGAGTATATAGAAGATGCGAAGGCACTATGGAGCTCTTGGATTTCCGAAGAAAGCGATAGTCGACGGGCAATGGAAGATGCGGTGAACGGTCTGGTAAAAGAGAAACTGACCGGTGTTATCGTTGACGAGAAAGCAGAGACAAGGTGAGTACACTCTATCAAGTCTCTCATCACTAGTGGTAAAATATTGCCTAGACCAGAATACATCATTCGATGCATCGTTCCTTCACCTCCGGGCATTCAGATTGACCCTCTGAGAGATATTCTCCCATCGCGCGAAGAATTCGACACGATGCTGGACTCCGCTTACCTTCCCTCCTCATCCACTTCTCCGAGCCTAGCGCTCCTCTACCCCACACTTCCAACATCTGCAAGTGCTCCCACTTCTCCGACGTCAGTATGTAAGAAGTATTCACGTGCCGTTTTCGCTCTCCTTGCCTACCTCACCGCTTCACGTACGATCGCGCGGTCGAATCTTTGGGCACTACGTCACATTCTCGTTCTCGGCTTCTACGCGGACGAGTCCCTCCGCGTGGAAGATACACAACATGGTCTCGCGACGTTCGCTGTCACGAAGGACTATCTCCAGGATGTCGTAGAGAGGGTCAAGTCGCTGACCACTTATCTCCTGGGCCGCGTAGAAGATGGCGTCCACGCCAAAGTAGTGAGTTCGCTCATGGCTAGGGACGACGATGACGCTCCAGATGATGGGAGCCTGGCATCGTTTGTTATCGCAGTCACTCGTGGTGCCAAGGAGAAAGACTGCGTAAGAGATGCAGCGGTGCTTGGCACGGTGCTACAGCATTTGTTCAGCGATGCTACGAAAGATGATGCTGATTTGTGGTTGTCCCTTGCGAGAAAGCTGGAAAAGACAGGTCAACGTATCTCCACTCGCGTCTCAAGAACCTTGTTAGCTGACGCTTCCATCTATTTAGCTCCTCAGACCACTATCACCATACTATCTTCCATCACGGCACATGCGCCGGAACCTCTTAAGCTCGACAGGTATCGTAATGAGCTGGCTGCTTCGCTTATTGGTGTTCGTCCTAGCGCCGCATCTACTACGGGTCTTGCTACCCTTCGGTTATTAGCCGCAACTGCACCAGACCCCGACTCTGACGTCGTCTTCCTTCCGCAACAGCGAGCCGTGAACGTTATGAAGGCATGCCAGGCGTGGGTTACTGCCGAGGAAGATGAGGAAGATGGCGTCGACGAGGATGTGGAAAATGCCATGACATTGGTGTTTTTCCATCTTGCTCCAATATTTCAGAACGTTCCTGGCTCGCACTGGGACTTTGTTTGGGACGTGATCGAGAATAATTTGGAGGTGCGCTATGTTTGCTCTCAGTTGAGATGGCGGATATTGATATTCCGCAGAATTGCTCTCTAGAGGATAGCGCAACGTTGACGATCCTCGGAAGGACATTGAGACTGATAATGGCGATTGATGACCTAGCACTGACAAATAAGCCTCTTCGCGCCAACTGGAATGAAAGGAGTACGACAGTGCTGGGGCTTATCAGGGACATACTCGCTGTCAACACGGGTAGGTGATCGGTTGATATCTCCGTATGATCTGGGGGCTGATGGAACGTAGCTACCGTGCCGTACTCTGAACCCCGTACGTTGTGTCGAGAGTTGGCTTTGACCGTCATCCAAGACATGCCATCTGCAATGTTGAGTGAGAAGACTTTACAAAATGCGAGGACATGCACCTCTCTCTTTACTTCTTTGTGTTGACAGATGTGTTACAGATGTGCCACCTACTGGGAGACCAATCTCAGGATGTTCAGCGAATGAGCTACCATTTGCTCCACAATGCCACCCGAAAGCTAACGGAATATTATGTGATCGAGGCTGGTGTCGACACGGAGGACACGGTGAATCCAGAGTTGCCTCCTGAGCTTCTCGCCATATTACAACAGAACCTTGGCCCAGGAGAGGCGCCCGACCTAGATGAACAGTCAATCCCGCATAATAAGGAGGTGTCCGGATACTTGCTTGCGTGGATGATTACATTCGACTTGTTTATCGATGCAGTGCGTATATGCTCCCAACAACATTCCAGGCATACGATTCTGACCACGGACATAGTCGATGAAAGTTCGCTCTGGTTACTTCAGCCACATGCGGAGCCTCGATATCGTTTCTCAGCATTTCATTCCGAATATATTCGACATTCTTGGTCTGTTTAGGGGCGGAAAGCGAGTCTTCAAATTGGACGTGTGGGTGGTCGACGAATTCCATCTGGAAAGTGTGTATAAATTCTTCATTTTCGAACGGCCGTTCATGCCTTTGCATAGCTTTCGAACCGGAAAGTCCACTGAGCTTGCAACTACTGGCTGCCCACCTTTACTATCGGGCTCTGCTCACTGTCCCTGCCCTCATCCGTTCCTGGATCTCAGATTGCACTGATAAACAGCTACTTTCGCGCGTTGTCGACTATACGTCATCATACTTCTCCCCTGGTATCATTAAGGCTGAGCTGGCGCAGGTGCGACAGCCAGATACCTCATCCGAGCTCTCGACGACAGAGAATCTTACCGTCAAAGTTTCACCCGCGTCTGGTGAAGTGACGGCGTCGTACATGGTCGATGAGCAGGCCCTTGAGCTTTCCATTCGCATGCCGAGTGACTGGCCTTTGCACAGGCTCGAAGTGAGGGATACCAAGATGGTGGGTGTCTCGGAGGACAAGTGGAGAGCTTGGATCCTTGGTGTACAGCAAGTCGTATGGCAGCAGGTGAGCTCGACGATCCCGACGAGAAACACGACATGACTCGTCCCCGAAAGAATGGCCGTATCGTCGATGGCCTAACATTGTTCACGAAGAACGTGACACTCCACTTTGCCGGACAAGTCGAGTGTGCGATATGTTACTCGTATGCCAGCTTTTCTTTCCGACTCGTAACCGTTTCTGATCGTTTGCATTCTTTTTTTGTAGCATTATCAGCGTGATGGATGCGAGTCTACCCCAGAAACCATGCAAGACGTGCAAGAACAGATTCCACGCCAGTTGTTTGTACAAGGCGAGCTCGATTCAATCTAAATATTTATTTCGAGGTCTTAACCATGTCTTGGTATGTACAGTGGTTCAAAACGAGCCATTCATCGAGCTGCCCGCTCTGTCGGTCTGACATTTTGTAATTCCTTTGAGGGGTCGTGGGTGGCGTGCGGGTTATGCGAGGTGAACATCTGTATTCAATCAAATGTAGTGTTGTACTGAATTGGAGACATCCCGTGAGTGTATTCACTTAGAAGACGATGGAAACTATCATGACGCAATCCTTTGATGGTGGAGTGTTCTAGACTTCTCGGCGTGGACCATGAGATAGTGTGCTCAAGTTTTATTAACCATGGTAACCTTCTAAGAGACGTTCGATGACTTGATCGGAGAAGTGGTTCGGTTCTAATGGGGGGTTACCCTTCGCAAGGGTGGGAGGGTTCTTTCTGCTGGACGACTTCTTTATTACGAGTCTGGGCCGCTCAATCAGTCATCGATTTATGATGCACGATGCACGATGTGCGATCCCACGAGTTAACGGATTCTTACCCTCTCCCCGCTTCCCCGGGGACCCAATGCGCGAGTCTGATCTCGCAAAGGTTCGCTACCTATGTGATAGCTTGGTGCCAAGTAGCCGTTCAAGTCAGGATTCCCGTTGTCTATTGCAAAGTGGAAGTTGACAAGGAATACCATGACGACCGTCTGAAGTCACCCTTTCAGTTCTTACCAGTCCCCATCATGGCAAACTACGGCCCACCGTTCGAGATGGCAAGAGAGGAAATTGGAACTGGTCGTACCGACTCGTACGGCATTCACCTACCGTGCCCTCACTGAATGACAGGCACAAGAAGAGGTGGACAAATGAATTGTTTGGTGAAAGGAATGTATGTATCCCATGACGTGTTAATATAGTTCGGCGCAGTGCCTCACGTACTTATGGATAGACACGACTCGTTGGCCGAATTCGAGGAATTCTGATAGTACGTGTCGAAGAAGAGCCTAAACTTGGTCCAGCCATACTAGACAAGCGGGCGAGAGAACAGAGAACCACAGAAGCATCCGTCCTGGGAACGAGAATAGGTGGGGAACGATCGGCAAAGGAAACAAAATATTGTTTCCTGCTCTTCTTCGTTCGCCAACCTTATATATATCCCACCTACACACGACGGGCTGCAGTCAAGGAATTCCTGCTATACGCAACCGAAGAGCAAGACGTGTCGCAGACCACTGTACTGCGGTGCACGTGAGACGGAGAGAAGACGAACAATGAATTTGAGAACCACTCACACAGCAAAATCAACTGTCATGCCAGCAACTCTTAGAGAGAAAAATGAAGCGTTCATGGAGCGAAGCAAATGATTGTGAGAAGGCCGAGGGTTGAGGGTCTTGAGTTTGACAAAGGCCTGTCTCTCTTCTGTTGTCGTACTCCCAAGTTAAAGCAGAATCTATCTCTCGCGATGACGCTCTCGCACTTATCCGACATGACTACTGGTAGTAGCACAAGACGGCACCAGTCACACAGCCCACGGCGCTGGCGTTCGAACCCGCAACTCGTGATATGAGCTGGCGCACGCCGCACTGATAAGACCCGGCGAGGATGGTGACGTATCGACCTGAGCCATCACTTCCCCGCGGACATGAACTTTCAAGCAGCCGTAACTAACAGCACTGCAGCATGTCCCCGTCAGGCCTGTTGAACTGCTGCGCCTACGGGGTTTTACCACGCCATCAAGCCGAACTTCGCAACCCCTGGTTTGCACTTCAGACGATGCTTACCGAAGGGTTGATCAACTGGTAACGAAAGTCATATATATATGGAATGTGGGTGAAAGTTTCTCCTTGTTGGAACCTGGCAAAGCTTAATAGCCAGCTGCTCTAGCTGAAACAGAACCTGGCTTGTGGGCCGATTATCGGAACGTGCACGCGTCCTTGGCATTAATAATGCTCAGGTGATCTTCTGAGTCTCGGGCGGTTAATATATATATATACCGGGTAAGTTGGATACACGACATCAAGAAAAGGAACATATTGATGGGATGGATCCCGCGGCGGTACACAAACACCGCCGCTGGAGACTTGGTCCTTTGCAGCCTGCCGCAGAACGGTCTCCCTGTCGGTGTCCCTCGAGGTCCTAACGTACTACTTCCGTAAAGTTGTTGTTTCAAAGATGAGACAACGGCGCAAAGTCTAGTCAGCGTTGTTACGCCCTCTGCGGCTTCAGCGTCCTAGCATATGGTGGAGCATCGGGCCATATGCTCGGACCCTATCGTTTAATACTGGCGAGCAAGGCAGCTGTTCATCAATGTCTAGTGAACAACGCCAGGAATGGTCATCTCACTGTCTAGGCGCTCGCCCATATCATGTAACTGATCCGTTGAAGGTGGACCCTTGGATAACGTATGCGGTCAACAACGACTGCTTCTTGCGGAGCATCTCGTTATCACTGCCCCTGGCATGAAAATCGTGAGTGCATATAAGATGTGTGCCTCAAAGTCGTCGTTTCTCCGACCTCCTAGTTGTGTGCTGACTTGGTGTTCGATGAGCGACTTCAGCAAGATCAAGATTGAAGAATTATCCCAGGTCGAAGACGCTTCACTTGACAACAGTGTCTGGTGGAAGATCGATACACGGGTTCTTCCATTGTGTGCCAGCTTCTTTCTACTTGCTGCTCTGGTGTGTTTTAGAATTTGGTATCATGATTATCGGGTTGAATAGTAGACGATGTGTAGGACAGGACCAGCATTGGGAATGCGCGCATAGCTGGCTTGCAGACATCGTTGGCCCTGTCAAATTACCAGGCATGTCAAGTACTCTGAGGAATTCCATTACTGGCTGACGTCCCCATAGTTCACCGTTGCTATAACCGTAACGTGCGCGAATGTGTACTTGAAATCCTCAGCACCGACTCACCTTGCATAAGCCTTTACATTACCTCCCAATTGCCAGCGACGTTGCTCTTGAAGGTAAGACACAACTTCATTCCAGTACGACTGTTAATATCGCTTGGCACCGCAGTACATAGGACCCAATGTCATGCTCCCTGCTCTAATCTCACTGTGGGGTATAATTACGACATCCCAAGGTGAGAAATTATCACTGTCCTTACTAACATTTGCTCATTGAGGGTCAAGGGTTTGTCAACAACTACTCTGGGTTACTAGCATGTCGATTCTTCCTTGGATTTGTCGAAGGTTTGAATATTTTAAATCAATATTCTCTCCATTCATCAATTTGCCAGGTGGCCTTCCACCCTGCATTCTTCTTTACCTTTCTTTATTCTATCCTCGTATGCAGCTGCAAATACGGTATGCATGAGATCAGCGTCGCAGTACATTACTTGACGTATTTAATAGGGTTGCTATTTTCTTCTCCTCAGCATCACTGGCGGGCGCTTTCTCTGGATTGCTGGCCGCTGCCATCAGCCAGCTCGACGGAAAGGGTGGCAAGCCCGGGTGGGCCTGGATATTCATTCTGGTATGTGACACCCCAACAGCTTCGTGAAAAGACGCTCATAGGTTTTATCAGGAAGGCATATTTACTTTTGTCTTCGGCATGATTTCATTTTTTCTCCTTCCTCGATCCCCCGAAACCGCGCGTTTTCTGAGCGGGAAAGAGCGAGAATACGTCGTGTCCGCCCTGAAACGCGCCGGTTCTGTCTCAGAGGGCGACGATGAGGACTGTTTTAGTTGGACGGAAGTCCTGAGAGCGGCCAGGTCTCCACAAGTGTGGTTCCTTGCTGTTATGTCCTTCCTCAGCGGTAATGTCTATATGCCCCCGATTCCAGCCTATCTGACAGTAGTACCATCAGGAGCATTACTGATTGGTCAGGCTTAGTGAGCTTAGTTTGTTGGTCTTTCTTCCTGACGCTTACAGTCAATGTAGCTTCGAACCGACGATAGTTGCAGGCCTCGGCTATGCAGGTAACCAAGCTCAACTGATGACCGTACCACCACTTGCTGCTTCGTTTGTTTGTACGTATATCCGGGAACAGAACACTTTCTGCTGTTCACTGATGCCACTTTCATGGGACAAGTATCTATCATTTCGGCCATCGTGTCAGATCGATATCAGTGTCGTGGATACACCGTGATATTTTTTTGTCTCATGGAGGTGATCGGGTTCACTATGTTCTACGGTATGTTGGAACCGTCCGAGGAAGGACACCTCTCTGACAGATACATTTATCCAGCGAGCACATCGAACCATGTCCGTTATGCTTCCATTGTGTTCTCGATCACTGGCGCATTTTGCTCGGTGCCGCCACAGAATGCGTGGCTAGCAAACAACAGCGCACCACACACGCGGAGGGCAACTGCCGTGGCAGTGGCTTATATCATGGCTGAACTAGGTGGCATTCTTGCCACGTGGCTTCTTGGATCCCTATCTGCTGCCCCAAACTACACGACGGCGGTGATCACGTTTATCGTCATGTCTATTTGTATGGTGGTCTTGTCAGGTGCTAACATGACGTACCTATCGCGGGAGAACCGACTGAAAGCAGAGAGAAGACAGAGGATGAGGAAGGAAGAAGAGCCGAGCGGCCTTGGGGACGGTAGTGCGTGGTTTGTCTACAGTTTGTAAATTGTGAGTTCGTATTAAAATCATTGGCATTGACCATACAAGCGGGACCGGGATCAGGTTCATGTCATGGTTGCACTCATCGGAGGCACGGAGTGATCTCCGATGACTGCCGCGTGACAGTACTACACTGAGGTGAATGGATAACTGGAACCGTACCGGGTTAGCAACAAGCATAACCCTGGGGATCATGTTTTGAGTGTCCGTTGTCTTTAACCGGAACAGGCATCGATATTGAGCGCTTGATACTGAGCCTTAATTTTGTCGCCGCTCTAGCCTGCTGCGCTGTGTCACTACTATCTGGAGAGGGGCGGATTGCCGCCGACGCCGGAGCCAGCGACACGTAGTAAACGCCTGAGGTAGCACTAGCCCCTGCTGCGGCGCAATCCTGTTGATACATACATAAAGTTATGTGCTGGCACAATTCCTCTCTAGACATCCTAACTAGTAGAAGATGGTTTGCTAACTTGCAGCTGTTGAAGTTTTGTAGGTATTCAATCAAAAGATTGGTCACTGGGTCACTACCATTCAAGTTCCTACCTAAGCTTCTCAACGAAATACCCTGTCGCATTTGCAGTGTGCAGATAGTACATTCCACGGTATGCATTGTCGCCATCATCATGGCATCAAGGTTTCAAATCTCACATTCTGGGTACCTGCACACCATTCACCGAACAGCACCGCTTGGAGCTCCATAAACTTCAGTACACATGAAACAGCTGCAGAGATCACTCCGCTGATGCAGAAAACGACGAATTCCCATGCAACATTCTATTTTTGACTCTCACTGCGCGGGATTTCCCCCGCCTCCGCAGAGGGCAAATCAAGGCTAGTGGCGTTTCATCTTGTGGCAAGTCCTGCTTGCATGTTAACGTTATCTTCAATTTACGACTCACATCGATCGGATGACGTTTCTTCATTACTCTCCACGGCTCACCCGACCGAAATGTTATGATTCCTCTGGAGGCGCCAGTTCCTATTACCTTGCAGCATGGATTGGCTACAGTGCGAGATCTTCGACACCATGCCCATTACCCCCATGGGACAGTAATGCCTGGTGCGACGATCGCTCGTAATCCAAGCATCACGGCTCCTACAACCCGTCCTGACCCGCAGTGTTGTCATACGTGTATGGTATAGGCACTAACTACGACCCGTGCTCGCCCTCGCTGTCACACTTCCATACTTCGCAATAGTGCGGATGTCCATGCTCCACCTCATCAATGTGTGAGCAGTCCAGAAGTAGAATCTTTGAGCACTTGAGTCAACGAACGGCCTAAGGCGCAAACAAGCCAAGGCTTACATGCTTATCCTGTCGGGCGCCGCTCGTCGGAATCACTATCCTTCTCTTGGGTGAGATAGTGAGCGTATATATACTCTTGAATTTGGTCTCCTCTTACTCACAACAGTGCGTTATGGCCGCATCTCATCCATCCCCCTGTTGCCCCACAGTATGTGATACAAGCCATTCCAGCGAGCTCAAGGAAGGAGAATTATGTCAAGATGAGCGCGTTGCGCTCGACGGCGCTGTCTGGAGGAAGCTTGACAAACGAATTCTTCCGTTATGTACAGCCTTCTATTTCATTGCGATGGTGGTAAGTCTTTGGACTTGGCTTTACGCTCGGTATGTTGAACTTTGTGTAGGATGTTGCCAATGTCTGGAACGTGCGCGTTGCCGGCTTGCAGACATCGCTGGCCATGTCCAATTATCAAGTACGTTGACGGCTGAGCGACCTAGTTCCCCGCTGAAAAATGTATAGTACAGCATAGTTTTGACCATAGGCTATATGTACGTGCACAAATGTGATCTTCGACACTTATTCATCGCAGTGATGTGCTAGTCCCTTCGTTCTGTCCGAGCTTCCAGCCACCTTGTCATTGAAGGTCAATCATATTGCCATCGAAAGCACGATTGACCATATATTTTGCCACGACAGCATGTAGGGCCCGATGTCATGCTTCCCGCCATGGTTACACTGTGGGGTGTGGTTTCTGTCTCACAAGGTGGGCAGCTCCCGCTCCATCCTGACGTCGGACATTCACTCACCGGGGGATCCAGGGTTCGTAACCAGCTTTGTGGGGTTAATGATATGTCGACTCGTTCTGGGATTTGTTGGAGGTTCGAGTAGTATTCCAAGATACTATCATCTCTACTTACCATTGGGACAGGTGGTCTTTTTCCTTGCATGATTTTTTATCTTTCCTTCTTCTATCCTCGGAAGTGGCTACAGATACGGTACGTATGGTGCGTGCATCATAGTATACCATCTGACACTCATACTTAGCATTGCAACCTTCTTCACATCATCATTGACATCGGGTGCTGTCTCCAGTCTATTGACCCCTGCCATCGAACGGCTTAACGGAAAGGGCGATAAACCCGGCTGGGCCTGGGTATTCATTTTGGTACGCTATACACTAACAGTTTTGTGAGATGATATAACTTATTTTACAGGAAGGTATATTTGCCTTTGTCTTTGGGGTGATTTCTTTTTTTCTCCTCCCTCGTTCACCCGGATCGGTACGTTTCTTGACGAAGAGAGAACGGGCCTACGTCGTTGCTGCTCTGAAACACGCCGGTTCTATGTCGAATGACGACGAGAAAGACAGCTTCACCTGGGCAGAGGTCGTTAAAGCATTCAAGTCTCCACACGTCTGGCTAATGGCTATCACGTCTTTCTTCAGTGGTGATTATCCACATGCTCTAGATTTCGCATTGGCTGACTCTGGTCTTATTAGGCACAATATTGATGGGTCTGGCTCGGTGAGCTTGGGTCATCAGCGCCCCTCCCTAACACTTACATCCATGACGGAAGCTTGGAAACTACGATCATTACTGGTCTTGGATACGCTGGTGCCAAGGCTCAACTCATGGCTGCACCGCCACTCTTAGCCACCTTTACTCGTGCGTCCATTGAAAAAGAAACCCTCAAATGTTTATTTATTCCGTGCGAAGTGTACTTTATCTCGGCCATGATGTCCGACCGCTACCAGTGTCGTGGATACACTGTCATATTTTTCTCCCTTCTGAAGATGGTCGGCTTCACCATGTTTTATGGTATCCCGAGTCCATCCACCAGAGATGAACATGTCTTTGATTGATACATCCATCCAGCGAGCACATCAAGCCACGTCCGCTATGCCTCCCTCTTTTTTTCTCTTACCGGCTCCTTCTGTGTGGTGCCCGCAAGGATCACGTGGCTAACAAACAACAGCGCACCACACACCCGATGCGCAACCGCTATTGCAATGAATATTATCATGTCTGAACTGGGTGGAGTTCTTTCCATATGGCTCTTTGGATCTCTATCTCCTGCACCTAACTACACATCAGCAACAATCACTTTCATCACCATGTCTATTTGTATGGTGGTCTTGTCAGGTGCTAACTTGGTATACTTACGACAACAGAACTGGCTGAAAGCGGAGAGGAAGCAAATGACCAGGAAAGAAGAAGAACCAGAAGGTCTTGGGGATCGCAGCGCGTGGTTCGAATATAGCCTGTAAATTACCACGAGCGCGTGCTCGTGCAAGTATATGGCACAACGGGAATGTATGGGTTGTTGACCGACAAAGTACAAGACGCGATGGATCTCCAGGACTTGGAACCGAACCTATGAGTATGGGTTTAGCCGGAATGTAGATTGTTGGCCTGACACTTGTTACTGCAACCCGGGAATAATTAACAAGAAATCTGAGGGCACTCTGTGACTTCATACATTCATTAGGCATGGCGTCGAGCGAACGTCAGGACGGGTTTCACCGGCAGCATGGCCGTAATGTAATCTAGTCAATCAATGATCACGTGCCACGCAGGAGTCGCTCAAAAATTCGAACTTCAGCAACTTGAACTTCTCGGGCAAGTGCACTTCCATACTGATGCAGTCAACCTGTGAAGAACAAAAGAGTGCTGCCGGCGAATCAACTTATTTCTGTCAGGACCACATACCTATGATCGAATGCCACTGTAGCAAAACAGGCACATCCTACTGGGCATGCAAGGCAACGGAAGGTCACTAAGGTCACCGCCAGCCAGTTTCCATCAAAGTAAAGCCTCAGTCCACTCAGGCTTAACTTGAACTCTGAGTTGATCATTTGACTTCGAATCAATGACGATAATTTGAAGTCTGATATGGGCCTGAGGGTTCTACAGCCCTTCCAGCAGTAAATGCAACGACAGCTGTTTATTTTCTTCACGGACTCTTTCGAACCGCACTTGCCAGTGGTAACATGTCTCAGACAGAGAGCCGTGGGGTCAGATATTTACTTGACACCTGGCAGTCTCCAGGGCTGGTGGTAACCAAGGTGCGGCGGTGATGTGGATCAGGCCGCCCCTGAAAACTCAAATGCACATTATCATTTTTGTTCGGAAGCTAGTACAAAAGCATGCCACCGCCTGCACTGATACTTGCTCAAAGGAGTTACATTATGGCTACGCCATCAGAACGTGTACTCAACGTTCAGCGCTCAGCGCTCAGCCTCCGTGGCATGCAACGGGAACCTCAAGCAACCAGCGCTCCATGCGGAATTGCATAAAGACATAGTAGAAGAGGAATATATCTGTGCACACATATCCCGCGGGCCCGACATGCTCACGATTGTGCCATCGAACTTCATTGGTGGTACTATGTGCATTGTGACCGAATATCGCTGGGAGTCTGATCTGCTGAGAGGTAAACCTCACAGCCTACGGTGGGCAATACCGCCGATGCGGCGAGATCCGACAATTCTACCGAGGACCCTATTATTAATGCTCATTCGTCGACATGCAAGTTCGGAGTCCACGACCCCACTTGTCGGACACTAATAAAGGCGATGTAATTTGTTGACGATATCACCGCCCCTTGTACTACGATCAGAAAGTGAGTTCAGAATGCTGATACCTGGCGTTCTTCTGACCTCCGGTGAGCATATATAGACAAGCCCAGGGTATTGCCCTATTCTTTTGCTTTACACAACATGAAGGACCTCGAGGAGTTTAACGCTGCGGAGGAAGAGCTGTTGCAAGCAGAACGTGTTGCACTAGAGAGTACCGTCTGGAGGAAGCTCGACAGATGGATTCTCCCGCTATGCACCAGCTTCTTTTTGCTTGCGTACTTGGTATGTTTATAAAGTTGATATCAAGCTCGTACGAACGATGCGTAGGACAAGACTAACATCGGGAATGCACGGGTGGCTGGCTTGCAGAAGTCGTTGGCAATTTCAAATTACCAGGTGTGCGGAGCTTTGACGAGATAACTGTCTGGCTTATTGATTTTCACAGTACTCTGTGGCTATCACTGTAACTTTAGTGTACGTGTGTCGATCTTTTGCAACCTGATCATGGGCTCACACGTACTAGTCCTTATATTGCCTCTGAACTTCCATCCGCCTTGTTCTTGAAGGTGAACCGCACTACTATTGAAGATACAGCTAGTCATTAACTTCAAACCACAGTATGTTGGACCCAATTTTATGCTACCTGCTATGATTGCTCTCTGGGGTATCGTATCTGCCGCACAGGGTGAGTAACTATTGCCATTATCTCAAGATCGGACATGTACTGACGACAAATCCAAGGGTTCGTCGTTAACTATTCGGGGTTGCTGGCGTGTCGGTTCTTCCTGGGGTTGATGGAAGGTTCGTATACTTTATGGAAGCATTCTCTCCATTTATCAGTGAGCCAGGTGGAGTCCTTCCTGGCATCGTTCTCTACCTCTCTTCTTTCTATCCTCGGAAAAAGTTACAAATACGGTATACATGAAATTAACGTCGCATTGTATAATCTAACATTGCTAGTAGGAATGCTGCGTTCTTTTCGTCATCAGCATTATCTGGCGCCTTCTCTGGGTTGCTAGCTGCTGCTATCGGCCAGCTGAACGGGAAAGGGGGTAAGCCCGGGTGGGCTTGGATATTCATTCTGGTATGTTGTACATCGACTGCGTCATGAAATAGCATATGACAGGTTTGACAGGAAGGCATATTTACCTTCGTCTTCGGAATGATCTCTTTTCTACTCCTTCCTCACTCGCCAGAAAGGGCATGTTTCTTGACGGAAAAAGAACGAGCATATGTCATTTCCACTTTAAAGCAGGCAGGTTCTGTGTCTGAGGACGACAACAAGGACAAATTCAGCTGGGCAGAGGTTGCTAGAACGGCCAGGTCTCTGCATGTATGGCTCCTTGGCGTCATCGTTTTCTTCAACGGTAACACTCATAAGCTCTCAATCTCGCCTTGATTGACATCAGTCCTATCAGGCGCGACACTAATTGGTTTGGCTTTGTGAGTTTGCTCTGTTCTTACTTGCAAATGCTGACATGACTGCAGCTTCGAACCGACGATTGTTGCAGGCCTCGGCTATTCAGGCGACCGCGCTCAACTCGTAAGCGTACCTCCATTCGCGGTTGCATTTGCTTGTACGTATTCCAGAACGATTTCCAATGTGCATTCGTCACCTCCCAAAAGTGTCACTTATCTCGGCCTTCATATCGGACCACTACCAGTGTCGTGGATACGCCGTCATAGTCTGTTCTCTTCTGCAAGTGATCGGTTTCAGCATGTTTCACGGTATGAAGGGCCATCCGTCGGAAAGAAGCGGATTTCTGATGAATTCCACTTGCAGCCAGTACGTCGGGCCATATTCGCTATGCATCTCTCTTCTTCTCCGTTCCCGGGACATATGGTGCTGCACCAGCATTGCTCACGTGGTTGGCGAATAACAGTGCTCCCCATATCCGACGCGCAACCGCCGTGGCTATGTGCGTCAGCATGGCCCAGGTAGGTGGTATAGTTTCCACGTGGCTCCTCGGATCATTGTCTCCTGCCCCAAACTATGCGACGGCGACGATCACGTTCATTGTCATGTCTGTCTGCTCAGTAGTCATTTCTACTGCCAACCTGGTATACCTGTGGCGAGAAAATCGGTTGAAAGCAGAGAGGAGACAGAGAATGAGAAAGGAAGAAGAGCCGGAGGGACTTGGAGATCGTAGTGCCTGGTTTATATACAGCCTGTAGCTCGTTCAACGGCTCCTGTTTAAGTTTTAGGCATCTGACTCGTTGCTTAGACAGTGCATATGGCGGACCCGGGAATCAATGGAGGATCGTCTCTTAGTTGTAGTATTGCGTTCCAGTGAATGCTAATAATACACCTCGTGGTTCAACACCTACATACGTAGAGCGAAATTGGAATCATGACCTCTCCAACATCGCCGAGCATCAAGCTACCCGTCATACTCGCTAGGAGCATCAAGATTAATTAGGGTTGTATGGCGCGGTTTGCGGGAGGCGGAGGGCTTCCTTCTGCCTTCGCGCGATGTCTGGTCAGCATTTGCGTCATCTCATCCTGGACATCCGGTGGTGCCAGTAATGCTGCTAAGAGAAGGCTCCCCAGCTCCACTTCGCCCACCACCGAGAGCAGGTATTCGGCAGCATCAAGGTGCCCTCCGGCGACTGCAGCGTGCAGCGGCGTGTGCCCGGCTGAGTTACGTGCCCGGAGGTTGCAACCAGAAGCGACGAGAGTCTTGACAGCATATAGGACCCCCTGATGGTACAGGTACTTGCTTTCTATCGCGGTAAACAGGATGTCGGAGGGACACGAGACGTTCAGCGAGAGAAGGTACTTCACGATCTCAACGTGCCCATGTTCCATGGCAATGCGTAGGGGTGTTTCTCCACGAGTGTTAGACGTCGTAGGATCGGAGCCAGATTCCACGAGGAGTTTGAAAACTCGAAAAGCATCATCGTAATCTTGGGAAAAGCCAACACGTGCTGCGACGTGTAGCACAGTACTCCCATTTGATGTCCTTGCATGGACACTTGCTCCCTGCTCAATGAGGAGCTCGATCATGGATAATTTCTGTCGGCGCGTGTGCAATGCGACGAGCAGGGCATCGAAAGGTAAGTGAGCCCCAAGGGAAAGAAGATATCTTGTAACAGAGACAGTGCCGCGTTGAATGGTGAGGTCAAGAGGTGTTTTTCCATCGGAATTGGCTTCGAGGGGATCACACCCATAACCAACCAAAACTCTCACAGCCTCCAGAATAGTGTCATCGTTGTAGAAAGGCCGCAACAGGACATGGAGCACCGAGTCTCCGCTGGCGGTGTGCGCAAGGGGATTGGCTCCTTTTTCGACTAGGAGGCGGATCATCTGCGCTGTCTTCCAGCTGCCCAAACAATCCAACGTAATAAACATATCAGGAGGGGCAGGACCTCCAACTTCGTCAAAGAAGTATTGCGCCACGCTAACGTAGTTTCGCTCGACAGCCATATGAAGAGAAGTCCTTTTAAGAGGATTGACTTCAAAGGGTTTGCAACCATAATGAACCAAGAGCTTCGTAACCTCCAGCGCGTCATCTTCACGACAACACCGGCGTAACGTGTCGTAGAGGACAGTGTTCCCATCGCCAGAGTGTACAAAGACACTGGCACGATTTTCCAGAAGTAAGTGGAGCATTGGAAATACCGTTTGATCACCCGAGTAGTTCAATGCGAAAAGTATGTCAAGAGGCAGAGGTATGCCGAGATTAATAAGATATTGCACGACAGAACAGTAGCCGTTTTTGACAGCGAAATGAAAGTGGGCACTTTTATCCCACGGTGAGAAGCAGTGGTCGAAAACCTGAATGAGCCTTCGTATGGTGGCGACGGAATCTTGTTCAGTGGCAACCCAACGGCCCAGTAAACGGGGTTCAGAGATGACCCGTGGGAGGCCTTCATTGCCCTCCGCGAAATCATCACATTGTAGAAACTTCATTCTCACGGAAGATGGCATCGAAGGGAAGTCACCCAAGAGTACTCGACGGAACATAGGTGAGGGCACAGTGCTCCCTTCTGCCAAAAAGAGGGTGACCATGTCATAGTGTTGATTCTGCAATGCGACCTCAATAGGCAAAGCCAGGCTAGAACAATCAATCTCCAAGCCTCGATGGTTCAGTCTAGCGCCTCGTGAGAGTAGGACCCGGGCATGCCTATCCTTGTTAAAATACGCTGTATATACCAGCGGGTTCGTGCCTTCCTTGGGTTTGGGCATCGTATGACGAAGGAAAGTGTAAAGGAGCGCATCCGGAGCGAAAGCCACGAGTATATACAGCGTGAGGTCATGACGTGACATAGGCCAACTGGGGTTGGTGGAACGAATAGTCTGTCCAGTAGAGAGGCATAAGTCGTTCCACACTGTAGGATGCTGTTGAATAGCCCCTTCGAGTACCTTCACGTCGGGCAGAACCAATTCAAATTGTGGCCCGAGGTGCCGAAAGTGATTAGGTGCATCGTCGAGTACATAACTACTAAGTGGCCATGATGTACGGACAGGTTGGTCCTTGTCTTTAGAGAAGCCGTCGCGACCGCCCGAGACGTCCGAAGGTGAACTATTGGAGTCACCAGAGTACTGGGCAAGCCTGAGGCATATAGAGATGTAGCACATGCACGTCTGGGCCAAGTGCAGGTGTGCACATTCCCAATTGATGTAGTATTGCGGTAATTTGGGGAGAATGAATTCGCCGGTGAGGTACTCCTGCTTAGCAACACGTCAGTTGAGCTCGAACCAGCCATTGGAACTTACCTTAACGCTAGAATGAGATAGCGTAATGATTCCCGTCTTTTCAGAGTAAGACACCAAACTCCCGCACACGTCAAGTAAGGCCCCGCTGTGCATCGGCCCACCGTCCAAATCCAGCGTTCGCTTCTGAAGGTCAATTGACAAACCCTCCATGACTTCGGATAATTGTAGGGGTCGCAGTGCTGCTACAAGCCAAATCAAGATTTGTCGGGCTAGCTGTCCTTCTCCCGTCTCCAAATCAATCGCGCGGAGAATTCTCTCGTAAGTTTCATCAAGTCCATCTGGAAGGCCACTAAGAGCATTCCGCACTGCCTTTCTAGTTAGGCATCGATCGAGCGTATCTATTGAACACCGGATCCAGCGGAACCTTGAGAAGATGATCAGTTCCTACATTCCAATATAAGAAATGGAACATACATGCCGTCCGCCCTGTCACATAAAACAGTACAGATCTCTACTTTAAACCTGGTATCGAGGCCTCTCAGCCTGTGGCGGGCGTCCAGTTCTCGGGTGACATGCAATTTGATGTCCGCCGACAGATTGGCTGTCATATCATCCATCGATAATGACGGAAGATCAAAGAGGTCACTCATGATAACATGTAGAGGACGGCTGGTAACGAAGAGTCGTACACATCCTTTGATTATCTTCAGAGCCTGGATTAATCCCCGCACGTTGTTACACTCGTCAAGGGCATCAATGATGACCAGAGGCTTCTGATTTAATGACTCAGCAGCAGTAGCCATGAATGCAGCGAGCTGATTAGAATTCTTTAGTATAGTGCCGCCCCTTTCCTTTGCCTTGTAAAGGTTAAGAAGCAGGTTTCTGGAGACAGTGCTATCACGAAGCTGACGGAGAAACTGGGAGATGATAGAGCGCAGTACTTCTGGGGCGCTTGTGAACCGCTCATCCCGGACATCGCAATAAAAGTATGTAAGAATTTCGTCCTGGCACCGGGAATTTTCGAACGAATCAATCACGGATGCCCTAAGAACAGAGTGAGAACTGTCTGAACGATAACAGAACTTGAACGCACGCTAGTACAGATTTACCCGCCCCAGCTATGACCGAAACCATGTCAGTAAACAATGTTTAACAGTACCTGAAGAATCTCACGTTTGCCCCGTAGCCACAAGAACGAATCATCACTATCTTTCCAGTGTTTATACTGCACTGTGTCAAACAACCAATTGCATGTACCCGGTTGGCGGAGTGACAAGATAATGTCTTGCTTTTCGGTGCAGTTCAGTCCGTTAAGCCACTGCAATATCTCCTCTGGCACCGCCTCAGCCACTGGGAAGACATTAGACAAACCGCATGTAAGCAGAGGTCAATGAATAGTATAATTACTACCTTCTTCTATCCTTAGCTGGCGGCCGTGCATCTCGTGTCTGCTCTGTCCAACCGTATGTCTTCGATCCCGAATAGTTGTGCCTGATACAATAGCGCTGAAAACCAATCAAAGGATGGACTCCTAGAACTTTGCAGTACTTGCCTGAGGCCCGTCTGAATAGGAACCAGTGAATATTGGGGCCGAACGCTAGACCCCTCTCCCGGAATCTGACGCATATGTCCACCAGAGTGGTCAGCCGGAACTGGTACAGTAGCGCTGGAGACTGATAAAAGTGCGATCCGCAATAGCATCACAATGCTTACTTGATGACCATCTGGAGGGACGCTGGAGGATGTTGCTCGGGAGTAATAGATTGTCCTTGGGTGATGAGAGGCTTGGATACATCATGCTGTTGTTGGATGTATCTCTGGCTGTCCCTGTGTGGTATTCCTGTGTACAGGCAATTCAGGCTGTAGTGAAGACACCCACCACATCTCTGTTGAGAACAGAAAATGAAAATACCCTTTGCATGAACTGAAGATATCGATAGCCTCTTTGATCTTGTCTTGTGTGGTCGTTGTACCTCGTCCGATTATCTCAGAGACCCAGGACGTCCATGAGGAAGCATCTCCCTGGAGTAATTTCTTCATCTGGACCAAAGTGTCAAGACACTTCTGTGGTTCGTCGGTGTCCAACCAGTCTTGTAGTCTGACGTCTAGTTCATGCCCATGCAAAGGATTAAGTTTGCCAAGAATATCTGCGACAGTCTTGCAGGCAACGAAAACTTTGCGCATATCACCTTCTAGCTGAAAATGAGAGCGAGCGACGCGACGCGAGTCTCTGAGATCAGCATACTTGTTGGCAGCCGTGATAACATTGTTTGAGGCCTCCGCGATTTTAAAGAAAACCTTGCGAGAACGTTCCATGGAGGACTCTGGACAAAGGAGACCAGCACTGTGAAGCTGAGCACCTCGCTTCTCCAGTACCCCAAACAGGCGTGCTACAACATTACATCATCACTGATATCCCCGTGTCCGCGCCTACCAGCAGGCCGCCACAGCTTATGGCCTTGTGAAACATCAGACCCACTGGGGCAGGTGCAGATTCAGAAGGGTGTTTTCTAGCCCAACTGACGTTGGTAAATGTTCCCATGGCTGAGCTATCTTGGTCTATACGCCACGCTGCTCGTTCTCAGCTCTGCCACTCATCAGGAACCGGTGCCATATCCATGATGTCAACTCGCGGGGCTGCATACCGGAGCTAGTGGCCCATACTACATGGCTTCCCCACACAACATATCGGAACTAGTGCCATCGCAATGGATCATCATCATGGACGATGTTTATCCTACAGCGCCGTGCAGTGGGCCAATATGGAAAACGTGATATGATGAGTTAAATCCATGGTCTTGATGGTGTCCGCAGCACTTAGAACTGGAGTTACCACGGACCCCCAGGTCATAAGGTTTCTAGTCCTGGCCGTTTGGTGGCCAGGGCTTCACAATTTCCGAGCCACATCCTGACGACTTTTTGGTGGTCACTTTCAGCTGTCGTCCGGTTAGATAGTAAGAGATATTATAAGGCAAAGATGTTATTGTCAACCAAGACCTATCTCTTTTGACCTAAATGAGGATGGCCGACTAAACCCGATGTTGGTTATCTTCAAGGGTCCCACTAACCTGCTGGCAGCTAGTCTGGTCACCAGACCAACGGACAGTGGCGCCCGCGAGATGGCCCATCACAGTCCCGATGCGGAATCTAGTCAGTACACCGAACAAGTACTGTGGGTCCAGTCTTGATCGCGCAGTGAGACACTTGTCCCGCGATGTCTCGCAATTAGAGGTTAATCTGCCCGCGTGCTCACTTGTCGCCATCCCGCAGACACGCGGTGACGGCTGCTGTACATAAGCTGGGGACATCTGCCACGAATCGCCAAGGATCCACATCCAGTGCAGTGCCAGATTCATCATCGCTGCCTATCGATATCGTCGGAAGAACGAGTCATGTCACCAAGACCGTGTAACCCCGCAGCGTTAAACTTTAAGCAACGTCGGGCCGATCGACTGAAAAAAGGTTCTCATTCTCATACTTTCTGCCGCACGTCATTCTTCACCCGGACCTCGGCAAGACTTCGGGGTGAGTCAGCTCGAAAACAGGGTCGATGAAGAGACGAGGGGCCTGCCACCCCCTGGGCATGTTGGGCGGTTAGCACACAGCCTGCCAGCCATCGCGAAGCCCGGTAATCAAGGATATGGATGGCACGTTCCATAGCGCGCCATCGATCCTGTGCAATAGTGGCCGCACTGCGTCGTAAACGCAATGCAAGTTGCCATCGGACCTCGAAGCCAACCATAGGGACGATGTGTAGGATGACGAGAGCTCATACAAAATTTGATGCAGGCGGAGAGAATGGAAGGATGAGCCATAAAATGAACTGTCGGGAACTTGTCCCGGGTTCCGACCTTAGATTTCCGCACGTGCTCGGTGCATGACTGGTCGCTTCTCTATAAAAAGTGCCCCTCTGGGTGCTCGTCTGCTATGTAACTCCCCGTCGTCATGTCCACTCCCTCTGTGTCTTTTGCACCCTCTCCCGCCCCGCTGGCCAAGCAGTGGGACGCCACACAGAAGCCCACTTTTGCGTTTGCAAAACTGCAGCGCGACGTCTGTCTTGTACAACGTGCGTCCGAGTCATTGTTCTCCGCGTAGCATGCTTAGTAGTGTTTCCTATAGTGGTCGGACAGACGACCGTAGATTCATCGGGCTCCCCCTTGCTCGATATCGACATCTTTCAACACGAATTTGCGTCCATATTCCGTTATTCTCACTCGGCGAGCGTCCATCCGCTCGAGCTTAGGGTGCTTGAGCCCCTTGCCGACCATGCGGTCCGCTATGAGCCAGATAATGGCACCGTCTTTCTTGCAAAGGACCTTATGGCGCACCTAAAGCGCATCTTGGACGCTAGCGCCACGCTCAACAGGAACGGCAGGCGTACAGTATCCCGGAGATGATCTCCCTAATATGTATCCGTTAGGGGCTATTTACACCCGAGTTCCGCATCGTACCTTATTTATTCATCTCCACTCCAGTTCTAAGCAAGTGTACATTACGACCGCAAGTTTTCAGTAGACCTACGCTATGTGTCCCAGTCCCCTATTAGCCCCACATGCATAGCAATGTCACACACTACTCCGTCCCGCAGCATCACAAAGTTATCATCTTTCAACATGGCATCTCACCAACCCTCTGATTCCGGTGTGGTCTCCCTTTAGGAATGCACCACCAACACACTTGGTGTGATGCGCCTGCTGGAGAACAGCCCGCCATTACTTCATACATACTTAGATTCTTTTCGTACTTACACTAGATTACCATATTTAGACAACAGCGTCCATTAGCACATGCGTCCGCCCACCATGCTTTCTCCAGTCTCGTACAACGTCGACTGGAGGTACACATCTACTGTACACTACATTGTAGTCCCTTACCAACGTCGACTGGAGTCCTTATGGACCCGTGTTCTAGTTCGACAATCCTTTCACAGCGCCGTCACCTCTTCATCCCCCAGAAAGCGGCACGTGGTATCAATCGTTCGGTGAAGGACGTAGCAGGGGTCGGCAGCGAGACCGACCCACTTGTTAATAGGGTCCGGTAAGATTAAAAAGACGTCACTGAAGGACGGATGTGTGGCCCCCGCTGTACATCAAGGCAACTCATTACCGGTAGCGCTCAATTAGCATGTCAATACGCACGTATGACGTAGACCGCATGCTTTCCCATACATGGTGCAATCGCGAGCAATCTTGCAAACTCGTCCCCAGAGGAGAATTCTTCGGAGTTGATTGCAAGAAGGGGAACCAAGACCGTCTTATCCCAAGAGTCCAACCCTGCTCGCGAAGATGAGCTCATGAACGTAGGGATGTACGAGGTATCGTACGCCGCGTAGCAGGGTCAAATGCGATCACATGGCTAAAGTCGAAACGGCGATCTGCGGCAGCCGCTATCTGACACACGAGTTTGTAAGCACGTACGCGCGAGGGTTGATCAGACGCTTTACAGCCAGACTTCCCCCGAACGAGTGACCCGCAATGATAGGCTTCGTCACCTCCATCATGTGCCAGCCCTCCCACTCGCACGGCGCAGATGCCAGTCTAGTCGAAGCAAGATCTTGTCCATGCGTCAACCGCTGTAGCGCTCGAAGCACGCCTTCAACTTCAGATAGCCGGACAGCTAGCTGCACGTGTCGAAGGGTCGTGTCGTCCATGGGCTGTTCCTCTGTACCTGTCCATCTACGATCAGGGTCAGACATAGCCTTCAGTGCCTCGATCCACGCTCACTCGAGATCCATCCAGTTCAACCAATACGAGTCTTTCGTCTCCCCACGTTCATTTGTCACCCGCACGCTCGGACCCGTACCATCGCGGTGTTCGATCGCTGCGACGATGTACCCGCGCGACGCCAACTCCCCACAGATTGCCGACTGTCAACGTCAGAGACATATCAAGTTTCCGACATGAAGCGTGCTTACATTCATCAACGGCGAACATCCCACACCATGGCTAAACAAGACGACCCGCCACTTGGATAACCCAGGCGGTGCCTTCAATAGCGCATTTCTGTGACAAGGACACGTCAATCCCCAGGTGATGACAGCCACGATGGCATCTGTGCCATAGCATATAACACGAACTCAGTTCTGAGAGGACCGCAGAGTCTGAGGAGATTCAGGCTTACAAATAACGACTCTGAAAACCGTGATTGGTGACCAATTCGCCATCATCAAGAGACCGTCCACCGTCTGGAATAACCTGTCCATTAATTATCCGCTCAGCAACACACGCGGAGAATGCGGGCGTCGAGAATGTGAATGACATACCTCGGAAACCATATGAGGGGTGCTGCGCACGTCGGCGTCGACTCGGTCGGGTAAAAAAGCGTAAACATGATGGTGTCGAGCGTAATGCCTGCTGGACCGCCCGGCATATATCGATGTTTGAAGGTGCCAAAAGTCTGTGTTGGGACCGGTAACTCGACCTCTCGGACGCCAACAGCATAGCGTCCGCTGTAGGCGGGAAGGGTCCTCGAAAAGAGGGCGCCAAACACCGAGCGTCTCTGGAGCGGTGTCTCGAAGGCGTCGCTATCAATGCAATCCATGATGGTGGGGCAAGCTGAGGGTGTACAATCCGGGGATCATCGAATCTCTGCGCAACTTTGCGGCTGATCGTCGGTCGTTGTAGAGGAGCCCTCGTGAGAGTTTGTCTCCTTTTTCGTAGAGTCACTAGCTCCTAGCTCTTTAGCCCCTGTCAGACGTATTCATGTTGACCGAGAACCATCCGGTACTACCGCGTTTCGCGTTCATTATTGTTACATCGACAGCAGCATCATAGATGGTCTGGTCACCGGACTAGGTATGGACTTCGATTGCCAGTACGTCGGCTTCTCGCTGGAGCCCGTACGCTCGACTTGACGGACTCTGGCACGCGCACTGTGCCTCTGGATTGTTCGTGCGTCGTCTACAGTACATATACAGCCTGCTCGATCCACCCCTGACTCACCCGATTTAGCTACGACGTAATTGCATGAGCTGGTGAGCGTACCTTCTCGCTCGCTGTGTCCTACTGACTCTTGTCGCCCGTACTTTATTTGCTTAATGACGCGGTCGGTGGGTCACCTGGGGTCACTGGAACATGGTGTAGGCGGCCTAGTAGGTACTTCCACCGTCAGGCGTAAGTTGCGTTCTCTGTGCTGGCGAGCCAGCCAGCAACTTCGTCTCGACTCGTTCTGAGCTGAAGCGCGCGTCTCTCGTTTCGCCGTCCATTCCGCCCATACGCCATCGTATCCAACGCAGTCCCCAATGTTTTGACGTGAGCATTTGACAAACCAGCTGTCAAACAAAAAATCCAATTTGATCGTATGCGTGATCCAGATGCCCTAACCCTGGTTTAAAAACCGAACGTCATTCACCTACGCCTTCAGTCCATTCTCCACCTCCTGCGTCCTCAACCCCATTTCCCACCCTCTATCCCACCGTCTCTCCAGCGCCCTTAACACCACATAAGCCAACACAGAGACGACAAACCCGACGTAGATCCCACAATCCCCTGATCCATCCTTCGCCACCGGACCTACGTACCACGCCTGCGACATGAACGGCACTAGCGCGCCAAACGCACACACGAACGCCAACACTGCAGCAACACCCCGCGGAAGCAGCCTCGGCGAGTCCCACGTCTCGATCGGGTAAGCCGTCTCTGTAAACGACGCACCCCGGAAGAAGACGTGCTCGGCTATGACGATTCCCGCAAACGCTGTGCTCCAATACCCGATGACGTCTGTTAGGGCTCGGAGTGAGACACCTGGACGGGATGAATGGTGGAGAGAGAAATAGCTTACTGAGTATGTCGACAAAGGTCGCGTAAAACCTGCGAGCGCCAATGATGGCAACAGGGATCAATCTGCAACGCCGGTAAGAGTCCTCGTTCTGAATGACATGCAAGAAAACGTGCGACTTACATGCCTTCGGAGATAATGATGTACACCCAGCGCGGTACAAAGGAGAAGCAGTGTGCGACCGACATGAGACTTGTGCTGAACGTGTACATGGTCGGCGCACATGCGCTCGGTACGCTCAGAGCGACGAGCACCGTGAGGAACTTGCCAAATCCACCAAGAGGGCTCAAGACGCCGTACAACAAGCCTCCGACCGAAGTACTATTTTGAAAAGCGGCGTTCCAGGTGGGCACATTTGGAGCTGCTGCTGCAAAGGCTATTCCGAGTGCATGACCAGTTACCTGTCATCGAGATGAGTTACGCAAACACTTTCATGTTGCGGGAACTTACACTCGGGGTCAAGAAACCGAGGTACGTGTAGAAGAAAATCCGCGTGCTGAACATTGATGTCAATCCCCACTATTGCAAACATAAGCAAGGTACGACGTACGATGATGCGGCGGGACTGTGATATACACCGTAATCGGGTGTCATTGTACACCAGCTGATGACAGTCGAAGCAATAGTTGACGCAAAAGACAGAACTAAACGTGGGCTAGGGGAAGGGACCGCTACAGATTGATTAGCACGCAACTGTGGGTACCCGAGGGCTAGCATGGCAATGAAAGCAACGACGTTCGGTAGCCATGCGATGCTCTCGTACCTGTGGACGGACTTCAGCCATCTTGATGATGCCAAGGTCGAAATTCTCACCAATGAAGAAACCGATAACCGAAGAAGGTCACCTGCGAAGCACTCAGCACATTGGACAAACTTGGGATGCTACTGAAATGTTACGGACAGCAAGAGAGATCACGCTAATGATCACAATGCCCAGCGTATCGTTCAGATGGGGGCTCACGCTTGCCAGCGTCTGCCCCCCAATGATACAATTGAGAATCAGAAAGCCTTGCATCGAGAAGACGTTGAGAACACTCGGTATGATGGATCCATAATATCTTGAAATGCGCTGAACGTGATGCACGTCAGACATGGTTCAGGATCACTTACCCCCACGAGAAGCGCGACTGCACCATCGCACGCGTGCCCAGCTTCGGTCCGAACACGGCGCTACACGCACATTCAGACCCACATACGTACGAGACTTCTCAGAATAGCTCACAAGAAGGCTGGGACCAGGCAGAACCTATCACGATTGTATGAGCTATCAGAACCGCACAATGACGAAATTCTCACACGACGTCAATCACGACGGCGATCACGATCCCGTCGCGAACGCCCATCGAATAGAACGCAGGCCCTGCAGTTCCCGTGCCGAAGCTATAACAGTACGACAACCAAGATCAATCACATCATTTACGTCGATGCATGCGGGGTTCGCGGGTCAGGACGTACGCGAGGACGTTCATATTGGCCGAGAACCAGACGAAGAACATTTGGTACCACCGCGTTTCGAGCCGCTGTTCGGCCGGGATCGGAGCGATGCTACCACGATGTCGTCAAGTTGGTTGCTATTATTACTCGAGCGACGACGCGAGCAGAGACGGCACGCACCCGTGCGTTTCGACTCCATAGTGAGTCAAGAGGGCCGTGACGCGATGCAGGAACCGTAGCGGCGTGTACGTGTGCTCGCGATTCGCTGCTTGGTCCGGGCGATGCACGTCGCTGGGGGCTTTCTCGGACGCTTGGATGGGGTCCGAACTTTGAGCGCGTTGGTCCGAGAGGGCAAACGTAGACATTCGTAACGTGTAGTTGCTGCTATCTAGAGTCCAGGACGCGGAAACTCG
>JBBPKI010000182.1:0-35731 GCA_038089155.1 Nevesoporus exiguus
CGACCTGGTAGATATATGGCTTCGTCCCTGCGACGTAATTGACCACCGTCTTGACCACATAAGGTATCTCCGCCAACACGTCGACCTTTTCTATCAACCCTTTCGGGGCGACAAGGTTGCCCACGTCAACATAGAGCGACGCAGAGACCGTACCCTGCGGCACACTCAGTATCGACGGTCCTCCCCACCGAAAGTCGAGCGCGGTCGGCATCCTATACCCCGTATCGGGATCGTGCACCGGTTCCACATGCGTCACGCGCGAAATGACGGGCGCCGACTCCTCCGGCACCTCGTCGGGCCACCTCGTCTCCGCAGTGACGACCGCGAGCTTGCCACCGAGCACGAGCGCGCCGATGTTGACGGTAACCCCGCCCGAGCCAGGGCCATACCGCCCATGCGTGTCCAGTGTCGTAAACTCCATCTGCACCGCAGCGACCCCACCGTGCGCGCTGCTCTGAAAGTGGCCAAAGTTCCAACGAGAGGCGACGAGGTTTGGACGCATGCCCTGGATGGCGTGTACGAGCATACCAATGCCCGCGACGGGGGTTGCTCGGCCCTTGTGAATGAGGTGTCCGTTCGCGCGGGTGTGTGGCCAGAAGCGGTGGACGACGTAGCCTTCGGGTTTGTTCTCGTCCGGGCCAAAGTAGGAGAACCCACCTTTGGGTCCCTGGCCGACTTTGAAGCCGGGTACGGAAGCGGGCCGTGAGACGTCGAGGGATACCTGGAGGTCGTCGGACAGGTTGGCACGGATGACGTACGTCTCTGGGAAGGCTGGGTCTGAGGAGGGCTTGCACGTGATGGAGAACTGGTCGCCCTTGCACGAGCGCTTGTCCAGACCCGGGGGCGGGGTGACGAAATTGGTCACGTTGATGGAGCGCCAGGTCGTCTCCCTGGTGTTGGGGTTGTATATCTTGCATGTGAACTGAATGGTCGGGTACCACATACTAGAACCCTGGCGTCGGTTGCACTGCACGAGAACGAACGAGGTGGGACTGACCCGATGGACGAGTGAATGACTTGACACATGAGCATGGTCTCATCTTCGAGAAAGTGGTAAAACGTTTGCGTTTCCGTGACGAAACCACCTGCGCACGTCCACTCCAAGTCGTTCGGGCGCAGATCGCCAAACAGGTCGGATGCGGAGGTCTTGGGCTCGAAGCCAGAGACGGGATGGAAGTTGGGGGCCTTTGGATCGGCGGTGGAGGATTGGCTGAACGACCTTTTGAGACCCTGGCGGGGGAGGAGGAGAAGGTACTTACAAGAGTGCGGCGAACATGGTCGAGCGAGAGCAAGAGGGTCTGTCGATGGCCTCGCACGACCAGGCGGGTCGACCCCTCGGCATACTCGGAAGGTCCCGACGCGGTCACTTTCGGGCAACCCCCTGTCCACAAGCACATCTGATCAACACCAAACCAGGGACTCGAACGATGTTATTTAACGAGATGAAGAACACGAGCATGCCAGTAACCCCCAAGCCATCTACACACGCGTGCCACTTAATGTGGTCGCACGTAAATTAAAAGGTGGTGGGCGCTGGTTGTGCGGCCCCTTGAAATCGAGCCCGACTCTCTCTCGGCAAAATCTGTGAGGCAGTGGTCGACTTTGACGGCCTGGCACGCTCCCTCGTCGCAAAATGACTACGACACGGGTTGTCAGCAGGCCCTTTTCCATCCACCACAGGCGTCGCACCCTACATATGTACCGCGCACGTCAGCCCATTTGGTGCGGTGACAGAAGCAAACGAAGATCGATCCCGAGAACTCCCGAAGACTTCATTTGCGCACATACGAGGAACAGCCCAGCGGAGATTTGCCGGTCGTTCTGTGGCCCTCATGCAAAACGGCGGTTCGAAGCGATGGAAATGTCGTTCTTCACACGTATCAGGGCATCCCTCTGGGATGAAAGTACGATGGGTTGCACACACCCTTCGGACCCGGTTCGACCGTATGGTGCGTGTCATGGATTTCAGGGGAACGAAGCCACAGACAAGTTGAAAATGGAGGCCACGGCACGTTCCATCAAGCGCACCGGTTCGATGACGCAGCCACCCGAAGCTCGATCTTGCAATCAACTTCTCAAGGGTCCCGGGCGGCCCCGCGTTTCTTCCTGGGACGCAGACCTATAACGCTGCATGTCCATCGGATCATTTTTCTTTGGAAAAAGACACGTCCTGGCTGATCCGGCCAAGGGTGAACAGGTGCGAGCTGCTCGTCCGGCGTCGTCGTGGACTAGGAAAGACCCGCACCCGATAAGCAAGCAATGCCTGCCTCATGATGCGTCAGGAGACGTCAGCTCTCAGCGGCGTTACGTGGGGACGAACGCGAGGAGACACGTTCCTTGCTGTTATCGGACGTGGGCGTAATCATGGGCCATGGGGAAGGGAGATAGGCAGGCCGATACGATAACGCCAGGCGCGTTCAGCGCCCTCGAGACACCCCTGTTTGGGCCGAGCAGGGCCGAATCGCGGGTTGGTGCAACTTGATCGGGGCACGAGGCAGGGCGTATGGGTCACATGCGGTTCGTTCGCAATCGCTAGGGTCGTTTTTAGAGTGGATTTTACCCCCTTGAATCAGTGGCACCAGTTCGTCGGGGAGAGATCCCCGCACGAGATGGGCAGCTGGCGCAACTTGAACCGGCACGACATCGTGGGTGATTCGTGCTATCGTTGGAAAGATGACACTCTTGGATCGGTGGCGCCAGCGTTGCTTGATTTGATTTAACTCCGATCTTGAGAGCCGAGTGATTGTGAGTGGAACGCCGGAGCACGAGGCAGGGTGTTCATACGGACGCCCCCCAAAAACTCTGACCTGGCGCAAATCGCTCATACGAGCAGACGTAGGGTTCCAACCAGAATGGACATCTCACATCAAGGGACCGATTACGTTGACAACATACACACATTTCGAGAGAGAAAGAGATGATACGGCGTCGCGACAAGGAGATAACGAGCACCCCAATTCCAGTTAGCCTGCCACCACGGCCTGTATCGCGTCATGGTGCGGCGTCGTCCGGGTCGACTCGGGGCTCGCTTGATCGAGCAAGGAAATGATGTTCTCAAACGCAGACATGCTCCTTCCGTCGGCAAATAGCCCCATCCGGAGTTCATACGCCATGGACGACACCGAGGTCGCACTGCGCACGTGACTTACGCTGACGCTGTCCAGTTTGGTGAGTGGGGTCGAAAAGTACTTGACGGACCGGCTGCTGTGCGTGGTCGCGTGTGACGTGACGGAGGGGAGGGTGTCTCGCCGCTTGCAGGGCGTGACGAGCGACGGGTGGTTCTCGTCGAGAGCTTGGTTCGGTTCGGGGAGGTTGATCGGGTCGTCCTTGTCGAGGAACACGGAGATGCCGAATGCATCGAGGGCCGAGGGTGACGGGCACAGCGAAGCGGTAGAGATGCGCGGCACGGAGAGCGTCGTCGTCGCGTCGTCGTCCACGATGGGGCCAACCGCGTTCATGAGCACGCCGTCGACAGACATCCAGACGTCCGAGGGAGCCGGCTTTCCGACGGGACTCCAGGGCGAGGGGAGAGGGCCAACGAACTTGAGGGGACAAGCGGGTGGGTCGCCGAGGGAAATGACCTCCAAGCTTCCGTCGGACATTGTGGTAGGCGAGATGGCGCTGCGATCAAGCTGGACTGATACCGCAGAGGACGGCGTCCTGGGCGTACGGGGTGACCTCGAGGGGAGAGAATGAAACGAAGAAGTCGAAGCACCGTGAGAAGCCCGATGGGAAGACGGACTGGGTGGTGATAGGACGGGGCTGGTGCCGGGCTCGACGTCGGGGGGCAGGGGAGGCGTTGCGAACAATCCGGACAGGGAGATGTTCGAAAAGGGGCTCGCGGGGGGATGGAAGATGCGCGTTGGAGTTGGAGAGCGGGAGCGGGTCGAGGACGAAACGGGGGAGGGACGTTTCAGGGGCGTGTGTGCGAGCACCCTGACGGAGGGTGAAGTGGGTGTGGCAGTGACGGGGACCGGGAGAGACGGGGACCTGGCGAAGAGGCTGGCGACGAAGCGGACAAAGGAGAGCCAGAGGGCGAGCAGGAGGCCAGGAGGACGCTCGGCATTGCGTGGCATGGCGGGGCGAGGAGGGAGGAGGAGGGGGGAAGGGGGGAGGAGGGAGGAGGAGGAGGGGCTGACCGGCCGGGTGACTGCGAATTGGACTGAATCCGAATCCTCGCGCGTTCCATGCGAATCGAATCTGATGCGCACCAGTGCGACGGCGGGCGAATGGAAGATCACACGCGGCCGGTAAATGTCCCGGCCGTACTGATCCATGTCTGTTTTTTTCGCTGCTTCCTTCCTCCTCATCCATGCAATGCTCTTTCCCAACGACACCCACCACCACGACGGTTCCCCTCCTCCGCCTCCTATTCCCCCTCTGACGAGCTCAGACACCCCCCACTCCGACTCGGGTCGCAGCTTCTCCTCCTCCTCCTCGAGCGAGGTCAGTCCACCCTCATAACCAGCCCTGCTCTCCTCTCCTCTGCCCATATCTGATCTCCCCCTGCCTTTTAGATCATGGGCACTCCCTTTGATTTCGGCACCCAGCGCTTCGAGTATCCCTTCCCTCCTGCCCAGGGCTCGCCCACAGAGTCCTTCATGTCCTTCACCTCCTCCATCACCCCCCATTCCCATTCTCACCCCCAGCTGCCCCCCTGGCCCATACACATATCCAAGTCCTTCCCCCTCAGCCAGCCGCCACTCGGCAGATTCAAAGCACATCCAAAGCTCCGTTCCGCCAGCGTCCGCGAACCACCCGTCCCGCCTGGTCTCGTCAAGAGACGGAGTCGCGTCGCCGGTGTCAAACACCAGTCCTCCGAGGAGCCGAGCGACAGGAGCGATGTCAGCGACGACATCGTCCGCGCACGGCCATCCTCGCGCATCCTCATCGGTCTCAACGAGGCAGTCCCGCGGAGAGCACACCCGTCAGACGCAACGCCCAACCGACGAGAGATCGTCCCGGTGAAACAAGTGTTTTCGCTCCCCGCCGGGCCCTTTGACCGACCCGTCATCGAGCACCCCGCAGAGCTCGCGATCCCTGATCCCAGTTCCGCAGAGGGTGCACCGTATCCACCGGTTGTGAGTGCCTCCGCTTACAGTGCTTGACGTGCGACAGAGGGAACCCGTTTTCCGACCTCGCACATCACTTCCTGTCCTTTCTCGTTCACGATCGACATCCATGCTTACCATCCCAACTCGCGACCGTTAGCTGCAGCGACCGAGATACGCGAACCCTCCACGCTACCAGATGTGCGCCCTCGCGCTCCTTTGCTGGATAGTTGCTAGTCAACGTGAGTGGCGTGCCCTCGAGTGCGACGACAGTCTCACCCGTCCCCGTCCAGTGTCGCGCTGGCTTTTCCTTTTTCTTGAGTGGTTCTCGAGGGCCTAACCAGAGGCCGATCATTCTACGCAGTACGTCGGTCTGCATGCGCGACGAGATCGTATGCTGACGTACCTGACAGACGTTCGCATCCCGCTTGCAGCTGTATCTATTTCATTGGACTCATCATATTCTCATGCACGGCCTGCACCACACGCATCTGTATGAATGAAGAGTGGCTTCTCTTCCGATCACATCATATATGATTTCTTCGTACGCTTCACACCCCCGTCTCGTATGCCATCTATATACGATACCTCGCTACCTACCTTACTTGCACGCTGTGCGCCCTGCCTGTCGTTTTTCTCCCGTCTCATCACGGTGATTCCACACGTTTTCATTGATGTATTCCCTCGGGTCCCCGCATTTAATGCATGTATCAGTACATCCCTGGCACGACCCTGATGGTGGCATCAGTACCGCCTCTCCCTTGAGCCCGCCCGATCTGCGGATTTCAGTGCATCGCCTTGGTAGCAGCACTACCAACGCCTCGGTGATGGCAAGTACACAGGACAATACAGCATGTGATGATATATAAACCGTAGTCCGCATGTCAGTGAACTCGCATCGATCAGCATGTCCCAATACCCCAACGAGAAGGACCCTCATTCCAGCTGGATGTCCCCTCCTCCCTCCCAAAGCCCCTACGCATCGCGCGATGGCGCGCCGTCTTCGTCTCAGTACCCCGCGCCCGCGCCTCCCCAAGGCTACTACCCGCCTCCCCAGGGCCCTCCGCCCGACTACGGTTACGCCCAGTCCCACCCAGCGGACAGATCGGGGTACGATACCAAGGACCCTTCACAAGAGACGTATCTCGCCCCGCCCGCGGGCACGTCCGACCCCTACTACGGCGCACCACCGCCCGACGCCGGCCCCTCGTCGTCGTCGTCGTCGTCGTCTGCCCAAGGTACCAACCAAGGCGCGCTGATGATGTCCCTCGGCGCGTTCTTCGGGAACAAGGGCCCTCCCCCGATGTGGCACCGCCAGCCCCCACCGCCAGACCGCCTGCCATACAACGCCTTCCCGTCCATGTGTCTGATATCGAACGGCAAGGATCTGTCGAACGGGTTTCCGGAGCTGCCACCGCCGTGTCAGATGAATCCGCATCCGTTTGCGACGCACGACGTCACGGAGGAAGATTGGAAGCGGTACGTCGGTCGTTTGGTCGATGAGAGGGGGATTGACGTGTTGATCGTCGGCTCGTGCTAGGTTTTTGGCGGACATGAAAAAGGCGGGGTCGCTCTCGGGCGCACAGCGCATCCGGTCCAACGTCATCCCGATGGTCACAGGCATGGGTTTCCTCGGTGCGCGCGTCCCCTCTCTGCCAGTGCGTCGAACGCGCTGATCCTGATCTCGTCACAGGCGGGTTCTTGATGACCAACGCCATCGAGAAAAAGATGAAGTTCAAGAACCGCCAGGCGGCAGGCGATTTGGTGGATCATTGGAACCACGTTCGTCTCGTTTCTTTGCTTTGCTTTGGCGTGCTCTGGCTGACCCGCGTCGTTTCGCGATGTAGTACTTTTTTGGACCGAGACGGATGGAGGTGGTGTTGTGCCAGGCGGCGGAGAGGCTGAGTGGTCGACTGGGCGTTGCGCCCGTTGGGGATCCCTACCAGACGCGCATGGCGAACGGGCTGCGTCAACGGGCGGACGACTCGTCGAGCGATGATTCTTCTGACGACAACAGCCGTGGCTACGGGTTCAATCGCGGACTCGGAAGCAATAGAGACATCATGTCGGACAGACGGGCGCGTCTGGCTACGAGGAGGGAGAGACGTGCGGACAGGCGCGAGAGGAGGGCGGAGAGACGGGAGAGAAAGGCGCGCGGAGATTTCCAGGAGCCGTACCAGCTTTTCATCACTGCCATCTGAGCTGGCAGCGTGCGAGTCGGTCGTTTTTCGAAAGGACGTGTGCGTAGACAATGATTGTGATTCATCGTGTCGTCAAGTCTAGTGGATGGATGTTGTGCTTGTCCAACAAGTACGAGGACGCGGTGCAAGAGTGTGGTGTGGCTGCTCCCTCGGCGCGAACGTAAATGGCAGTCCCACTTTGTCGTCGGTCGTCGCCAGGTCCTTGGCGGCGTCCTCGCTGGAGAGGATCACCTACCTGACTTGGCGTGGTTCCGGATGATGACTACAAACACACCCTCAGGCCATACGTGGAGGTATCACCCAGTGTACCGCGCAAGCACACGCAGTCCAGCATAATTTCTCTCGGCCAATTTCTGCCCGTGGACCCGAGACCCCTGGGCGTCTGGGCGTTTACGGGCGCCCAACTCTGGGCACGGATTGTAGACGTGAAAGATCAAGGCTGTGGTATTCCCCCCCCCCTACGCTTACCCAACCTCCGCTTTTTCATGCCATCCGAGCCATCAACTGGTATCCAATTTTGTTTCGTATTTTCCGGGTGCACCGCTATGGCCAGTGCCGAGTTAGGCTTGCAAGTTCCAGCCTCCGCGCTCGACAGACGACGTGGTGTTGACCGGCCTCGGTCAGAACACGTTCCGTCTCCACCCAAGGGCAGCAAATGTAATGAAAAGAGCCTCTTCCGCAGTCTCTTCCCAGGGCCGCGACCCAGTGTAGGCTGGTACCGGCCTGCGCAGTGCTCCCACTTCGATCTGGAAATGGTGCCCGGCGATTCAAGTCACTTTCGCGGTCTGTATCGCTTCGTTCTGTTCCCGCGTCGACTTTTCCGACAGTGCGACGCCGACGTGTCAACTCTACCCGAACCAGGCTCAAGGCTGTTCATGATCAGAGACGGGATATCTTGGCGACACTAGTGGAACATGATTTAATAGTTGGATGCGAAATTTAGCTCATTGTGCTCGTCGGGGCACATACAAGTATGTCAGACAGTCTCCCTTTTCGACGTTTCTGCACTAGTAGAGGTACATAGAAGACATTGAAACTCATATCATCGCTCGTTCGTCTTCACGCTCATGAATTGCTTCCCAATTGTCCAAAATCTTTCAACCATGATCTAAGAACGTCGCGATGTGAGTGGATATCAGTCAAAGGAAGAGTAACCTAAGCCTGAGTAGTAAGCTAAAGCAGCGTTCATGTAGATGTGTGAAACGACAAGGCGAGAACGGACAGGGGTAACGCTGTAAGGGAGATAATAAAATTTCCGTCGACACCCGGTCGTCAGAGAACGCACTAGGTATTGACGAGCAATCATAGGCTATCCGTACGTGGATGCTTCTGCGGTGCTTCTCTATCTGCTTCGGAAATATTAGCCATCCCTGATCTTCGCTTTCGTGGTCGAAATAATGCGGTCGATCCCGGATCGTCTTGTCCACCACGTACTACGTCCGAAGGCGATGGGAGTGTACGGCCATGATCAGGCTCGATTGATGTTAGCCTTTCAAAGTCTTTCTCAGTCAAAAGCCGCCCTTGAAGAATCTTGCCCATGTGTGTCCACTCGAACGACCTCCCTCGGTTCCGAACGGCAAGCAGTGCCATTACCAAAGGCAGCGGGGATCCTGAGAACGCGATTTCCGTCTCTTCGAAGCCGCCAGGGATGTTGAACAGATTCCGTTGGATTATGGGATCGTCCGACGACTCTTTTGTAGGTAGTCCGAGGAAACGACATAGCCTGAGGTACGAACTATGGTCTCTGAGATAGAGCTGTCCAGCAAATATATTCAACTGGTCGATTAGATCCCAGGGAGGAGTCCAGTCCGAAGGGAGGGGAGGGATCGAGTAAAGTCGGAGATCGTCGGATGGCTTCACGCGTTGGGACACGCAGGGAGCGTACAGATGAAGGTAAACATATTTGCTCACTCTGATATCTGGCATCAAGCGGTTGGCTTCAAATGGACTTAGCAGGACGAGTACCTGACCGCGGTTTCCTTTGCTGGAGATGATCCATTGAACGGGACGCAGATATTGGTCTATAGTCCTTGGGGTGGAGTCAGGCTTGATGGTCTTGCAGAAGTCTGTTGTCGCCAAGATAGCTGAGCTCCAGACACCCGCTTCGCGAGTGGCTGTAGGACTCCTTTCCGGCGTTGTGAAAACAGGATGGAAGGCATCACTAGAGTGTAACGGAGGAATGAAGCCTGTCTCCACGAAGGTCACGACGTCCGGATGAAGGGAATGTCCCGCTGGCCGTGCCAAGGGAGGTAGTTCCACCTCTCTCTCGCGCTCGCGCTCTCGGTTGACCTCGCGCTCTTGCTCTTCTTCCGGATGTGCACTGGGAAGTGATAAGACTCCGAGGTCTTTACAACGTTGCTGCATTTCAGGAACTGTCGACAGATAGCTTTGGACGTCTTCAGCTTTACGAGGTGCATACATGTCGACTAGCGATTTAGCGTCTGGCTGGAGCCATGCATCTGACAATTGCTCCAGCGTGAGCTCGTTGTCGCAGAACAGGGGCCAGGTATCGTGTCTCCTCTTGTAGTCCATGCCTTGTTGGGCCCAGTGAGGTGCTCGCTGCCGAATATCGGTCCAGGTCTCGTGTATTGTCCAGCATAGGATGTCAACGGTGGTAATGGGGGTGATCGAATCTCGTTTTCCAGTCACGGCACGGATGCACTGGTCAACCTCAGGCGGCGCGAAAAACATGACAGAATGACCACGGCCCAGCTTACGCATCCTCATGGATCCTGGGAGTCAGAATGAGATTTATCAGTGGAATCAGGGCGCCGGAGCGAACCTTGCACCAGTGCATCTTTAGTCAGCTTCGGACCCAATGTAATGGCTGCTCTTGACCCAGTAGGGAATTTAAGGTCGGTACCTCTCGTATGAGCATGATCCAAGTAAGCGACGCAACTCCCTAGCTGCTGAGAAAGTGGTGAGGATAATAACGCTTGAGCAATGCCATTTCGTGCAAGCACCGTCAGCTCATCATCCTGGTTGAAATAAATAGCACCAGCAGCATCGCAGGCGACATCAAGCCATGCTTTGGCTATTTGGTAATTGGATAAATCAAGGATCTGTGCTCCAACATCCAACAGAACACGGATTTCGGGTTGTTGTGTAGCTACCAGTCGGAGAAATTCGAGAGTGGTCCGTTGCTCGCCACCCTCCTGGATGACAATGTAGAAGTCATTTTCAGGTAGGAGAAGATGCGCAAGGACGCTGGCGTTGGTTTTCTTTTGATGGTCGAGGTCACGCTGAATGACAGACGTGGGTAATAGCCATTGGTCGTCATTCGTTCCTGAAAATCCTGATGCTCTACTCAGCGACTGGGTCAAAGTATACGCCATGAAGCTCACCGGTCACCAGCCTTTCCCGCTTCTCCGCTAAATCCCAACTAGATCCGGAAAGCCTCAAAGGAAATTCTTTTACTTCTCGTGGGAACACCACCCGCGAAAGGTAAAAATCTATAGCTGCGTTATTCTGAGCGAAGAGTGGGAATATGACTTTGTCCCATTGCTCCGATGGTCGCAGGTTGAGTTCGTTGAGTTTCCGAAGCGAGTCCGGTACCGCCTTGGAATCATACGCATCGATCCAAAATGCATATTCCGCGGATGGATCATCTTGATCCAGTAGAATTTCGAAAGAAACTCTCAATTGCTCCTCGGTGAGGCCGGAATAGTAGTAAGAGAGGCAAGTAAGGATAATGGTGAGATCAGGATGGCCAAACTGGGTGTTGCGTGCTGGCACGTCTTTGCTTCGATATGGGACTGCAAGCATCGTGTTGACTGGTTCCCAGGACGATCTGAACCGCGACTGCGAGACAAGGCCATAATCGACACGCCACCTCCGCTCCGAAAGAGCATACAAGAGGATGTTCGAGGCCAGGAGACCACGGAGAAGTAGTAGTCCATTCCAAAGCCGCCTCTGCTCGAAGCGCCTAGCATATTCTTCTACCTTCATCGCCGCGTCGGAAATTTGGAGGGGGTCTTCGTCCGATATCAAACTGCGGATTTCACTGCGTAGTCCTGGAGGTATGTGTTGCAAGCTGGGTTCGGGAAGCCTTCCGTCCATCACGTCCTCTACGATCAATGATATTAGGCGTTGACCGATGGTGGAAGTTCGCACAACATGGATACGTGGAAATGATCCAGGTGGGCCACGCTCATAACCGACGGAGTTGGGATAGTGTTTTAAGAGAGTATATGCATGAACCTTCACAAGCCGGAGAATCTGCTGAATAATCATCCATCGATGAGGATATCCGTCTATATGCTGCTCGGGGCCGATGGTGTAAATCAATTGAAACCGGGAGTGAAGGATCTCATCACTCTCATCCAGGATATCCCGAGCGTGAGAATAAATCCACTTCTGAAGGCTCACCCACTTGGATGTATTGTCCGGTGCGCCGTCCGCATCCGTACTATGCTTGTCACGATCAGCCATGACAGCGTCCTTCGTTATCGTGCGATCGGATGACTGGCGACACCATCGAGGCATGCTAGCCGCAATGCTGTCTTCCGGTAGCTGCTGCGAAATTGTTGGCCAAATTAACAGCTATCAATATATGATCCATGCACACCAATCTGAGTGACAAGGCTGTCGTGATGTGCTTGTGAATCGAGCCCTGGAGCTTCGGGAATGGATCAACCGTAACCTTCCTTCCAAGGAGTCTTTCCTCCACGCTCATCAACTTGAGTGAGACGACGTGCTCGGGCTGAACAAGTAAGATTCCACGTTCAGCCGTACACTGGGACATGAGCGCGTGTAAATCATCAATTTGAGGGCTGATAACCTTCCCCAAACCGTCGTATTCGGGAGAACGAGAGAAGGGTAGGTGGTAGATTGGCCTGTTGACAAGCCCGCCAAGGCGAGCGACCAGTAGTTCGAATATCTGGACCGTCAATGCTTTTGGGACAATAACACGGACAAGCTGTTTGCCATCGGCGAGAGCGGTAGCAGCGATAGGAATGATCACGGATGATTTCCCTTCGCCCATATTGACTTGCATCACAGTGTTCTCCCCGGACCGTGGAGATATTGCCTCCATTGCAGTCGCCGCCTGATAACTACGAATAAGAAAGTTTCCTTGGACCTAACAAGGTATCGAATAATGTTACTAAAAATAGGCGCTCGGATTCCGGAGACGTACCTGGATTAATAACCAGTCGGGGTACTCCTCGGGATCCCACCCGCTACATTGCTCGTTCTCCAATTCCTTTACAAATTCTTCTTCGAGGCCATCCAGAGCAAAGCGGAGTAACCTGCGTGCACGTTGCAGCTCCAAAAGCAGGAGGGCAAATGATACCAGGCATTTCTTCCATGATCCGGAGGGGTCGATCTGAGAGGTGGATGCGAGACATCGCACCAGGACACATGCTGTAATCGGCGGCCAGAGACCAAGTTGTTTGAGAGCGTGCTCATGCTCGATCCTGGGGCCAAGACTCTCTCGAAGCCTGCCTAAAGCATCCATGTAGTTGTTCCTGCATTCCGTATAATATTTCTGAAGTACATCAAGGCAACTGATCGCTGCCACTCTGTAAGTGATTCGAGATTCTTCGCGCACGTCTGCACTCATCGCAAGGAGAGCGAGATACTCCCGTTGGAATGCGGAGTTCGTCTGAAGGGAGGAAAATAACTGATGTAATGCACGGATATCATCTGATGATTCAGACGTCCTGTCACCTTGGAGGCCATCTCGTGGCAAAGTACTGCGCGGAGGTAATCCTGGTACTGGGCGGTTTGCAAGCAATTGTTCGAGCGTGATATGTCTCGGGAGGCTCTCATCATATACCCGTACAGGTGAGGCTTGGTGCGAAAATGTGGGTAATCCAGGTCCTGCGAGGGCGCGCGTGAGGTTTTCCTTGAGATTGAAATTGCGGTAACAGCTGGAGAACAGTTGTTGCAAGCTGACCACCAGACTTTCTGTATTCCAAACACGAGGATCCAACGAGATCGTTGGAGGGGTTTCCGATGGCCAATCTTCGAGCAGATGCTTCACTGCCACATCGATATAATACTTCTCCGAGTCCGAATGTAACCCCCGGTCCTCCAGGCGGAACTTGCGAATACGATCCTGTAATACCCGTTCCGTGGGACGGTATCCATCAAGAAGATTGCAACCTGCATGAATAGGTGGATCGCCCAAACTGGAGTCCGTCCGGAGAGCGAAGGCAATGAGCATTGAGAGGAAAGCAGCTTGATAGGATGGCGAACAGTACGCCATAGTAGGGAGTAGGAATAGCAGGCGAAATCGTGCAAGGGTCCCCTCGCTCCGCTCCAGGATGTCGTACACCTTGGTTTGGAGTATCTGCACGAGATCAGGGTTCGCCGTGGTATCTGAACCGTCATGGATTGCAACGTCCACATGTACGGTATCACACCACAGCTCTGCCCAATTCGATATAATGTTCATAGTTGGCATACCGACGGGCCAGCGGTAAATTGCATACGATGCAGCAGAAACAATACCCTCGAGCTCTAAGTCCAGCCCTGGGCACCCTACACCCATATAAACTTCCAGTGAAATCGGCACAGTGGCGTTTAACGGAAATAGATGTGCAGCTCGTCGTGCAGCCGACTCTTCTTCCAATAACGCTTTTTCATCGAGTGCACTGCTACCCCAGTAATATCTACGCAGGATTTCCTCGTGTGCAATGTTGATCTGCGGGTAATCGGTTGAACACCAGGGAGTAGATGTGAGGAGATCAGAGCTGTCCGAAAAAGCTTTGAGTTTCATGATCGAGCGGCACCCAGCCGACTGTAGTAGAGATAGTGCTGTCTGAGCGCCGGTTTCGCCTGTTAGCGGATCGGGTCGGTGCCAGCTAGTCAGAGCATGCACATAGGCTAGGAACCGCGTGCTCGTTAGGCTACCATTCCCTATCAGGCAACCTAGTTCTGTATCCACAGTGTAGGTATGATATAATGGTTCGTCGAGATTATCAAAAGAGTGGGGAAGCTGGATCTGAACCCGATGATCGCCGTGTTTCTTAGGAAGGCCATTTGGTATAAGGAGACGCCTGGGAATCAGTGCTTCCGGGACAAGGAACCCGAAAGAGTGGGTTTTTGGTCGAAGAACGACAAGGTCCTCAAGACCGACCAATGAGCCAGTACATTGATCTTCGTCGTAGACCATGTCCTTGAAGTCACGGGATTCGAGTTCTTCCCTTTCATTTACAAAAAAGGAAAGCCCGTAGTGCGGTAAAGTAACAGACAACCGTTGCACGGATACGGGTTGAGCAGAGTCGATGGGGAATGTGGTGACTAAGAGATTGCTGGACTTGCCATGCCAGTATTCGAGGTTCTTGAAACACTCAAAACACTCAGAAACCATTGCCCAGGTTGGACTCCGGATGTCGACAAGCGTCTCACGACCTTTGTATGCACGATATTGTCCAGATGCGAGATCAACCCTCCAGTTCTCTGAGGATTGTTCCCAGAGCCGTTCAAGTGGGCGTATTTCAATAAAATTTGTAGAGATGTCCAGCCAATGAACATATCCATCGACGAGCGATGGCGGAAGGTCATCCCGCAATCTGCCGGAAGGAATAAGCTGGAGGATATTATTCGTTTGATTGCATTGTGCTCGAACTACCAAACCGTCATCTCTCAGAGAGAAGTGAACCTGTGTGTCTTTGAGCAATCATGATCTAATCACGTATGATTCATAAATTACCTTGTACGTGGACCTCGTGGGGATGGTCATTAATCCCATCCCTGGTAAATCGGACGGTATGACAAGAAATCCTTGCTGAAGAGGACGATCATGAACATTTCTTCATGTCAAGGTGTCATATATACGCACGTCACGAAATATTCGTTCGCACTCCGGAGAGTCCGCGATGGTACGCGGCAATCCACCTACTTGCAGGCCATTCACCAGGAGTAGCCCATCAAGCAAGTCGATGTGTACTACTTGAAAGGGCTGCTCCATGGTTGCTTCAGTTTTGCACGTAAGCCAGCGGGTATTCGGGTACTGTAAAGGCTCCCATCTATGCGTGCCTGGCTGATGGCTAACGAGTATCTTGCCAACTGCAAGGTCAACCCCATAGTCTAATGCATCAGCGATGATTGCATCTCGCACAGTCTCCTCAAGGGCGAGAGAGAGGCGGCCATCTCGTGTAAGAAGCAGTCGTGAATATCTGTTATCCATCCCTGAAAAGTTAGAGCTAAATCTTGTTGAGAATATGAAACATTTTGAAATTGGACATACACTTTGGGCGGAGTGCATGTATAAAGAAGGAGCAAGAAAGTGCGACATCTAAATCCTCTGTGGAAAGGAAGATCTTGCAGAGAGTGGCAGGGTCAATATCAAATGTGCCCCGACAAGTGGCAGCCATGGCCAACAAGAGACTCTTGCGCTTCAAGTCGGTAGACGCCATTCTCAGGTCGTGCGACAGCTCCTGTACCCAACGGAAGGTCTTCATGCGTACTTCTCGAAGGAGTGCGATCGCTCGCTCTGAGATGTTTTTGGTAGGACTTGATGCGAGTATGCGAGTAACCAACAAGGAAATGGAGCTCATCAACACTTCATCAATCGATCGAGTTCCATCATCCACAAACAGGCCCTCAAGTTCGTCTAGAAGGGCATTACAAAAGGACGAGTCTTGAAGTTCTTGATGCCAAATCCATGTCCCCGTGTTCATATCGAGCGGGCCCACTTGAAAGGCTGACTGGGCAAGAAGGAAATGAACTTCGCGGCGACGAAGGTTGAGAGTTCTACTGCGTAGCCCATGCAGAATATTGAGCCACTGGAGTGAACCTCCACTCCGGACATTTGCGAACGCGATAAATTCGTCGAGAGAATAATCTGGAGGACAGTCCGCTTGCAAAGACAAGACATCGTTGGAAGTGTGAGAAGTATAATCCACGTACTTGGCCAGATTTTGGCATGCAGAATCGGTTGAGAGTCCGTACGAGAGATAGAAGTGTGGCCGATTGCGCTGCGATTCGACGCGCACACCTTTGGCGTATTGGACCGTATAACGCAAAATCGGAGAAGGTGAGTCCTTTGCATAAAAATAGGCTAAGTGGAATTCAGCGGAGAGGGGTGGGCCTTGGTGCGCAACAAAGTAAGGCTGTAGTTCAGGAATGCGTGAAAGCAGACTGTTTACTCTCTCTGTATGACGGGGCGCAACGTCGAAATAACGCAGCAAGCTGGTGGTAACAGAACGCCAGATGTGTACGCATGAGGGACATTGTAGTTCAAACATGACGACCTTGGCATGCAATGGCAATGGAGGCAAGGGTGAATGCGAAAGCCGGGTGGAAGAATGCTGTGGGTGTTCTTGGTGTCCGTCATAGGTGTGTACGACACGCGGGCGTTTCCGTTGCGGGGGGGAGTCTCCAGCGACGACCGCACCTTCAATGCAAGCTTTGAGCTGCTGCAGGTACGGAGATTGGTCATAATAACGAACAGGGAAACTTTCTTCGGTGAATTCATCTGAGAGTATCGACCATCCTAGGCGTGATTGAGATAAGCGCGCAGAAAGATACTGGTATGCGCGGGAAAGACGATGGAGGCTGGTTGTGTTGCGCAGAAGCAGTTTTCTCAGGAAAGCTATGGGAATTTCAGGGGAATAGTCGGCAAGCATAGGGATCTCCTTCACAACCAGTTTGTCAAGGGCAATGAAAAGTTCAATCACTGTCAATGACCTGATGGAACTACCCTCCGGGTCTTCTAGTCGCATGACAGCTCTTTTCGTGTATAAATCCATCAAGGTCCCGAGCTGTGCGCATGCCTCGTCGACATTTATGACGCATGCAAGCCAATCGTCGATGCCCTGCTCAACTGATCGCTCGACATCATAAAGTGTAACGTCATGGTCGATACTATATGCCTCCTTAAAAAAGCTCCCATTTGAAGACAAGAAATCATCGATGGTACCGCGGCGATGGTGCCCAGGGTGAAAGAGAGTACCAAGTGGTTTCGGGCCAGGATTTGTAAAAGCGTTGCGGATATATTCGCGACTGTTAAGAAGCGAGAGCTGAGTATCTCTAGTGAGTTCATCCCAGGAGGGGTTCCGGAAAAGGGATGGGCGAGCAATGAACTTCTTCCAACGAGAGTCAAGGATATCTCGGAGACCAGCACATATTTTAAGCGCCATTTCAGAAAGCCAATCCGGGATAGAAGAGCCGAGCTTTCTCAAGCGCCGTAGAATTTTGGACGACATTAAATGCAGTAGATCGCTGGAAATATCTGCATCACCTGCGTTCCCCACGTCTCTGGAAAGAGTGCATATGAAGAACAACATGAATCGTTTGTAAGAAGCGCGGCCAAGAGGAGAACGATCAAAGGATGTTTGGATTGCGATCCTGATGAAAAGCCAAAGAGGCGAGCGGCGCCAACGCTTCCAGGCTTCATCGCGAACACGTTTGGTGATACGAGGAACATCAGCGGCGCGACCAACACCTCGCAAGATGCCAGTAAGTAGTGCAGTGATATATTGCGGGTGAGCGGGAGGAGATGGGAGATCCGAGTCGACAGCATTGGGGAGAGAGAGAAAATTGGCGAGTTCAAGTTGGAAGTCCTCATCCTCGAAAACCTTGTTCGGGGTCTCGACAGCCGACCAGGGATATGAGCATATCAGAGATCCTGTCGTTCTCTTTACAGCATCTTTGCTTGGGGACACTTCAAATGACTCGCATAGCGTACAGTCCTCTCGCTTTGTGAGGATAATCGCGGCGTTTTGACGGCGGGCGAAAAGCGCAAGAATATCTATAGATTGTCAGCATAGATATACAGAGAAGCCATGAGTATACCTCCTGTTTGAGTTCCTCGTAGCTGGGTGATGAAATGGTCCCTGTCTAGGCGCTCGGATTGAGCAGAGGCTTGCAAGTTGTCCAGCATCTTCGTGATGTGACCCCACAGATCCACCTCGGAAGCACCACGAATGTGTGCAGTATAAGCGTGGGCAGCGGCGCACACTGTGCGAGCGAGTGAAAGGTCCTTCTCAAGTGTGTAGTCGCTCTTTTCGGGAAGCCCGACTGGAAGAAACACATGGGTAATAGCATAGTGAAACGGCGTAGAGGATGAGTTCGTCATTTCAAGATCAAAATCACCAGAGGTAGATTGAAACGAGGTAGACATGATGGTGTTACCAGGGGAGAAGATGGGATGTGGTTGGTTGATAACTCTATGATTGGCAGAACTTCATCCCAGCCGCAGAAGTGCCATTCTTGGACTCGGCGGCTGGAGGTCGGCCATCTTACGGAGTTTGAAATAGTACGCTATGATGGTTGCCTTGTTTGCATGATCGCTGGCATATCACATTCGGGTGCGAAAGCTGGTTCGACAGGATTTTGCGGGTCATCATTCGAGCATTTGCCAAGTGTGATATGTGTTGGAGTTAGTTAGTTTTTCCCTCGCTAGCCGCTATGCGCTCTCTTTCCCGCGTCCAATTCTATCAATATGTTCAAACGGTAACAACTGAAATGTTCATCACATTGTCATGAGTAAAAATGTCGAGCAGTGCCCGAGTCGGCCAGAATGCTATGCAAGTTACGAAATATCAAGTATGCATACGTGACCGAGGATATTAGCCAGCGAGATGTCCTCCAGGAATTTTACAGTAATCAAGCTATCAGCCGCAACTCGCCTGTAGACCTTCACACGTCGATTCGGCTCTGGAAGTGAGACCAAGAGCGCACCAAATGGCTGTCTAAGACGAGAAACAAGGTATCGTGCTCCTGCCTCTCTCTCCATTGGAAGATGTGTAGGGTGTAGTGGTGATCGAGGTCCAGGAAGTGGTGAGACGTCGTCAATTTCTTGGTCGGAGATTTCATCATCCCCATACTCCATATAATCCGAGCTTGATGAGGATGAAGGTATAAAGTCGGTTACCCCACTTCTCTCGTGGCGCTCCACGAGAGCATCCAGCCAAGGGTGAACGAGATGCAAGTACTGCATTCGAGAGAGGTTATCTCTCGTTTGAATTTCTAACCTCCCAAAGGCGTCAGTGTCTGCACGGTAAATACGACCCGAAGATGTTCGCTGAATTGAGAAGGGTGGGAGTTTGAAAGCAATGCATGGGAGTTTCATCCGACTTCCTACCCGTACGAACGAGGGCGGATCGAGCTCATGGAGACGATCATATAGCTTCAATGCACCATCACAGTCAAATGATGGGGGGTGCAATAGCCCGAGGATTCCTTGCATTTCATCATCTGTAAGGGGTAGTGGGAGGTGTGATGTTGCCAGCTCCTTGAATACAGTGATCTCAGCAGGCAGACAACTGTTATAGTGGCCAGAGATACCAGTCCATGCGAGGACGCTCGCATCTCCGGATGTGCCGAGAATATTTGCCAGTAGATGCCCTAGTGCCACATCCCCCCCTTCGCCATATTTCGTGGGTACAGCAGTAACTGAGAAAACGCCGTGCAATGAGTACGCGAGGTCTTCCTTCCGTGTTGCTTCGCGGGTGGAGGCAAGACATAACTTCTCCCGAACACTACTGGGCCCTGGGCGAATCGCCATCAACTGCTGAGCAGACATTCCGGTGGCACGCTCCATCTCCTGAATGATGTCAGGAGATAACTTGTGGTTCAGCAGGTCCAGACCTAGATAGAGAGTCCAGTCCTCTGTATAGAAGCGGACAACGTTGGAAGCAATATATTCCTGTAATGTCCAAGCACGGGTGTTCCAGATACTCCATACAAGGGCACCACGCTGTGACGAAGGGAAAACACCACGGAGGAAAATGATTGTCATGGCGGAACGCTGATACCACTTGAACATAGCAACCAGGGCTTCTTGGAGCACATCGGGATCCGATTTTTTGATACAGCACGTATCACTCCATGCCCAATTGAATTTGGAATCCCGAACGAGCCTGCAGAACTTTTGCAACTTGTCATGAGCTGAGGATCGACTCAAGTCGTAGACTGCTTTGTCTATCATTTGCTCGTATGACGGTTCGTCTGCATCCCATCTATGGGATAGCATCACATACTCGAAGTACTGTCGTACTTCACACTTGATGCGGGCATAGTCGATCCCTCTCGTCATTGATGATACGAGCTCACTGAAGATTGGTTCGGATTCAAATGCGGATGCTCGGTCAACCCCATGGCAGAGGCGGCCAGTTTCCGTGTTAATGAGCACGTGTGGCGAACGACGTATGGTTCGTTGAACAATATCGCGAATTCTTGCTTGTGTGCGCGATGGATCAATATACTGATCACCACACCCTGTTGAATAAAGTAAGAATGTCGTCTTCACCCTGGTAGCGATGATACAGCTTACGTTGATCGTCCGGATCGGATGACTCCGCAATCTTTGAGAGCATTGTTTTGAACGCTTCGATTGCTCCGCCGTATTCCCCTGCCTTGTGTAAGGCAGCATGCTTCATCTCGTAGCCAGATGGCGACGACGGGTCGAGTAGAATCGCCTGACAAGAATAGTACGTCAACAAGATCGACCCCCACGAGAAAAAAATGAAGTACCTGCTCCGCATCCTTTAAAGCCTCTCTCCATGACCCTGTTTCCACATATGCCTTGCTTCGTTTAGTGAGAATACCTTGTGAGGAGGGGGGTTCCAGTGACAACGCGATGGTGAAGTAAGAGACGGCCACTTTATACTGCTGGTCTTTCATTGCCATGTCTCCAAGAAGCTCCAGTTTCTCCGAGGAGCGCCTACAGAAGGCTGATAGGGAATCTTACCGACGAAGCCACGGAATACGTGATCACTCACCATGAGCCCATTTCCGATGCTCATCATGCAAATTCATCTTCACTGCTGATTCACTTGCCATTTGATGGAAACGCTCGACCGCATCCATAGTGCGATCTGCCGCATACAAGGCACCACACAGACCCTGCCAAATCATGATGCAGAGATCATCAAAGTTCCATCCGGAGATCTGATGTCGAAGATTGCGAGTAATATTGATATATGGTGACTATAGCCGTTGAAAGCTTACCAGTGAAACAACCCTGAGTGGTCGGCTATTGCGGTGTCGCATTTGGACCCGTGCATGTTCGAACGCTTCTATTGCACGCTTGTAGTCCCCATCCATCATGTGCGATTCTCCAAGCCGACAAAGCATGTATGCCTGCTGGAAACATCGATGGTGGCATTCACTATGGGTGATGCACCGTAAACGCACCTGGACCGTATAACATATTGAGTTAAGAGGGTCCATTTCGATGAGATCGTCCATGGAAGTTATTGCCTTGTGGTGGTGTCCCGCTATGGATACAATGATAGCCTAAGGGACATAAGCTGAGGGGCGCTAAAGTTCGAAAAAGACAAACTTTGATTAAAAGCAGAAAGGTACCGTGCGATGAATGGAAGCGCTCGAGCGCCGCGTCGCACGCCTGATAGCCCTCTGTCTCTTCGCCCTTGCAGACATGCGCTATACTTTTTGCAATGTGTTCAATGACGGATGGCTGGATATCAATGGCCTCCGTGCAAATCAATGTTAGCATTATGGTACGTGAGAGTAAAGGAGCTTGAACAAGCACCTTATCAGCACCGATGAGCGCTGCATCCCACTTATCAGGTTCCTGGGAAGTGGGGTGTAGATAAATGGATCAAATACAGCATGGGAGGTAAGTAAAGCGGGGTTGTTCAAAAACTTGAGTGACGCCATAATCCAAAAGAACATGCTACAGACCATGATGCAAGATAGATCTTGGATGTAAATTTTCCCGCGGTCCCCACCAATTGCCAGAAATCGGTCGTCTGGTGAGAATGCGATCGAGCGTATGTATTGAGGATGTGGAATGAGACGGATCTGAGAACACGTTGATGTGTCCCAGAGCGAGATAGTGGCCTTTGTAGAGTATGCGATGCATCGACCATGCTGTGGTAGAGCAATGCATGAGTGGCTGCCAGCATCAGGAACTGGCCATTCCAACAACGCTGAACCAGTGGACGCATCGAATCGTTTGATCTTATTATCGGATATGACAAATAAGTGGTTTTCGAACCAGAGGAGACTAGTGTTGTAGGATGGTGTTACTTTTACTGGTATGTCCACGAGCGCACGGCTGTTGTTCCTGTTCCAGACCCGAACGGAATGGCGAGCAGTGGCCGTTGCAATCCGATCACCGAGCGGCGAGTATTTCGCAGCAATTACCCAACGTGCATCGTAGTTCAGTGTCTGGACTTGTATGAGTGGTGTCACTGTCACATCCCAGATAGTGGCCCCATAACCGTCTGATGCTACGATAAGTTGGGTCGAGTCGGGCGAGAAATCGACGCCATTGATCCGCGAGGTATTTTGGTACCTGAGGACTTGTCTGTATGTCTCTGTGTCCCACACATACAGGTCTCCGAGGAGGGTTGCCGCAGCAACCCGTTTTCCATCTTCCGATACAGCGAGACAGTTGACGGTCCAGGCCGTTTCCGCTGTTCCCAGTGGTTTCCCATCTTCCGCCCGCCACACTCGAATCCTCTCTTGATCACCGCTCACAAGATACTCGCTGTTTGCTGAGAATGTCACAGCCCATGTGTCGCTATTGCCGCCAATTTCGATGGGCGTAGAATGTTCTTGTCCAACGATCAGCATCAACGCAGCTCCATCCTGCCTGTACGCACCGGTCAGCGTCGACGACAGAGTCATCAGCGGCACGACATAGTAGAGCAGTTGCGAAAAAATAGTGGTCCGAGCGCCTTCTTCGCATCACATCCACATATCGATATAGATAGATGAGTGCCCACGCTCAATCACCTCGCGTTCCCAGCGCTTGTTCAGGCGAGCAGGGGCCGTTCCTCATGAAAACATGCATAAAGCCGACGAATGTCACCCGCTTCTATGCACCTAGATCAATAGTAGATATCTTTACTGAACGAATTCAGGATAAAACGGACCTGTCCCGTTCCCAGAGGCAAAAGTAGTGCACAATCGCCGCATTGAGTCATTTGGTTTGCGAGAAGGTTGGCTCAGTCTCGTGATGCGTACACCGTAAGTAAGATAAGTAGGCGCCTAGTGGACAAACGATTTACCCTTGTTCGGCGAGAAAGAAGACGAGGTCAAGGACGCGGCGGTGCAAAGATCGGCCCGTTCGAGTCAGGACACGAGAGGCATCCTTCGATTTGCAACGAAGTGCATGGAAAGGATGGCTTTTGGTAAGTGATGTCTAAAGGTCGCAGTCGCCTCACAAATGCCATTAGTAGCCATCGCTACAAGATGTATTCACGAGGTCTATTCGCACGATACAGCCTGAATGAGATGAGCGGTCGGAGGGAGAAGATCGATGCCATAAGGATGATCATGACGCCCATGGACGAGTCGAGAGGAAACGTACGGCGACGTCTTTGACACGTTGCTAGATCTGTCACGGAAGTTTTCGAGGCGACAGATGTGTGAAATTGGACTGGTTCATTTCGAGGATAGAATGGGGATAGACGCGGCTGGTGAAGAAGAGGGTCAGGAGCGTGTCGAGGAGGAGACATGCATGGCCGGCACCGCGCAGTTTTGTTCGCCCCGCACTGTGATGGCTCGTCTTCGTCGGGACACCCTCCCCCTCCCCGCGCCTCCTCCCCTCCGCATCTTCGCCACCGGCACCGTCTTCCTCACCCACTCCCTCCTCCTCCACTCCCACCCAAACCCAGGCACCGTAAACCGCGCACAGTCCGTCTACACATCCCGCGGCGGCGCTGCTGCCCATGTCCTCGCCCTCCTTGCACAACTCGCCGCCACCGTCCCCGCGGCTGGCGACGTCGAGCCCATGCTCATCGCCTCCCTCGGCGGAAACATCGACGCCGTCCGTTTACGCGAGGCTCTCGAGGCAGTCGGGGTGCGCACAAAATACTGCAAAATCTGGCCCGGCCTCGGCGTGCCCTCCGCCTGGGTGGTGCACGCCCGCGACACCGACGTCCGTACCGTCATCAACCACAATCCCCTCCCGGAGGTCTCCCACGAGGACTTTATTGCCATCCTCGGGCCCGTCCTCGCCCCAGAAAACTTTGTCGGCTTCAATCCGCCCCCGGCTGCGATCCCTCCACCCATCCCCAGAGAGCAGCAGTCTCCGTCCCCCGTTTCCATCTTCCCAAACACGCTCGCGCCGTCTGCACCACGTCCATCTATGTCTTCCCGCCCACAAACTGCCCCCACGGCGAGCAATCCGCCTCCGCCTTGTAGTGTTCCCAGCCAGAATCCCAACTCTCCTGCTCCGTTTGACTGGGTCCACTTTGAAGGCCGTAATGTGCGCACAACGATCGCTAACCTCGTCGGGATAGACGGCCTAGCACGCGAACGCAAATGGCGGTCCCACTGTGTCGTTTCGGTCGACCTCGGTCGTCGCGCCCGCGAAGGCGTCGAAGTGGTCCGTCTGTCACCCCACACGCATCCCCGACACTAACGTCCCTACAGCTCATCCCACACGCCGACGTCATCTTCCTCTCCGCCACCACCTTCCCATCACCCAGCCAACCCGGCACACCTAGCCCACGTGTTATCCTCCTCTCCCTCGCGCGCCTCGCACCCCCGCACGCCCTCCTCGTGCTCAACGCAGGCCGTGACGGTGCCGCCCTCCTCAGCCTCCCCACCAGCGAGTATCTTCAAAGCTCCGGCTGGGCACACATCCCCCCCACCCCAACGACGTTCCATCAGCCCGTCCCGCACCCTGGGATCCACGGGCACACCGCCTCCGCAACGTCCAACGGCACGCGCACGACGCGCACGTGGGACGGTATCGAGAGCGTACGCTCCGCCTCGGACTTTTGGGCAGGCGGTACCCCCGACGCGTCGTTTGGGTCGCGAGAGAGTGCATATACGCAGCGCGGGTCGGAGAGATCGGAGAGGTCGCACAGGCATTTGCCGAGCGGAGAATCGTTTCATCCGATGGACGATGATGACGAGGACGAGGAGCCGGAACAGGGTGGGGGTGAGGGCGATGGCGAGGGCGATGGCGAGGATGGACGGCAGACACCCCAGCCGCAGGAGCGCACGAGGGATGAGGAGGCGCTCGACGAGGAGGGTGCGCATGCGGCGTTCGTGGCCGGGATGATTTGGGCGCTGAGTAGACGCGTCTTGCCTGGCCAGCCGTACGTCCCCACCGTTAGTCCAGATGCGGAGGCCAAGGCCAAGGATGGGGGAGCTGACCTGGGTCTTCGGTGGCGATTGGACGAGTGTTTGAGGTGTGTACGCTTCCCACAGGATTCGTTTACACGGGCTGATGGCAACTAGGTTCGCGACCGAGCTTGCGTGTCGAAAAGCGCATAGCAGGGCCGAAGATATGGGCACTCCTAGCGTTGCGACTTCTGGACCCGTCAAGGAACGCGGTGAATGGGATGGACTTGGAGAGGCGATGCGGATGGCAGGCTGGTTCGATTGAGGCGACGCATCTTTTGCACGATCTCTACAACGCCGTCACCATGCACGATACCCCACGACGCGTTTCATGAATTCGATGCTCATATACCAGGTTAGATTCACTCGTCACCCTCATCTAAACAAAAGAGTACATCTGCTTCTTACTCACGCTAATTAGTACACGAGACACAACGGCGCTCTATTTCGGTGCGCATGTTCTACTTTCAGACGCGAGCTCCATACACGTCTTTCGGCTCGACGCCAGCTTGACCCTTGCGTGCGTTCGCTTGTGCCCATCTGGACAGGGAATCAGCACGTGTGGTCCTAACGGAAAACATGACGTACTTTTTGATCCGGATGCTCTCAATCTGGATGAAGCCGGTCGTGTCGGTCGGTTCGAACCCACCGAGTTCGTCCATGGACGACTGGCGCTCATCGTACAAACCCTATCCGCACGTCAGACTCACGCTCATCTAGCCACGCACGAAATTTGTCTCACCTCGTCCGAGGACCGCCCCTCGACGATGACGTTCCCCTTGAGCAACTTCAAACGCACCACCCCGTTCACGGTCCTCTGACTCGCTGGAATCGCGCTTGTCAAAAACTCGCGTTCGGGCGTGAAGAAATGCCCGTTGTACAAGATCCTTCCGAGCTCGATCGTGATGAACTGGTCGCGCAGCGAGCGCACGTTGCGATCGAGCGTGAGCCCCTCGAGGTCGATGTGCGCCACCCGGAGGATAGTCGCACCCGGGGACTCGTAGCACCCGCGGGATTTCACGCCAATGAACCTGTTCTCGACAATGTCGATCCGACCGATGCCGTGTTTCCGCGCGAGGGCGTTAAGTTCGAGGAATATCTCGACCGCGTCTGTGAGGGTTTTGCTGGTGGTGGTGACTTTGACGGGGAGACCGCGCTGGAACTCGATGGTGATGTGGTCTGGCGCGGAGGGCGCGTTTTCGATGGATTGGGTGAGCTTCCACATGTCTGTGGGGGGTGTGGTGTTGGGGTCTTCGAGGATGCCAGCTTCGTAGGAGATGTGGAAGAGGTTTTCATCGGTTGACCAGGGCTTGGCGGCGGTTTGTTGGACCGGGATTTGCTTTTCGGCAGCATAGGCGAGGAGGGCTTGACGGCCAGGGAAGCGGTCGTAAAACTCTGATGGCGCAGTGAGCGGTCGATGGTGACACGCGCCAGGGGGTAAACGTACCGGGGTTACGCCATGGGGCAATAACCTTGATGTCTGGCTTGAGACCGTAGAAAGCAAGCTCGAAACGAACCTGGTCGTTTCCTTTTCCTGTGCAGCCGTGTGCAACGTAGCTGCGAGGCAGATCGGTGAGGGATTAGCCGATCGCGCACACAAGCGACTTACTCGCATCCTTCCCTCTCCGCGACGGAGATCATGCCACGGGCGATGACGGGGCGGGCGAGTGAAGTGCCAAGCAGGTATACGTTCTACGATGAGATTATACATCAGACCGCGAATGGGTATCATCGGATGGACGCGCACCTCGTAGATGCAGTTGGCTTGGACGGCGGGGTAAATCAATTCAGTAACGAACTCGCGTCGCATGTCCTTTTCATCCTCTCTAAGTACTACTCAGATCAGAGGAAAGTGGGGATCGAGATACCTCTTTGAAGAACCTTTTGGCCCCAGATGTGAGGGCCTTTTTCTCAGCAGCAGCAAAGTCCTGGACGTGGATGTGAGCGTGGATCGTTTTACGGGGATAGCGAACTTGCCTCTTCTTGGCCGACGTCGGCCATGAAGGCGTACACTTCGTATCCCTGCTCGACGAGCCATGCGAGGATGCAGGAGGTGTCTATCGATCTGTTGATCAGGAGCCCGAAACAAGATGACGAGATCGGACAGACCGAGTCCACCAGAGTATGCAAGCAAAACGCGACCTGATTTTGTGGATGCCATGTTGACTGTGGAGGAAGAAAGATGAGATGGGGGAGGGGGTATAAAAGCACCGATCGGGGCTGAGATTGACGTTATACTCAAGCGCACACCATCACGCCAAGACACGCCTGGAAAATGGTCTGACTAGCGTGTCCAAATGTACTTGATCCCGGCTAGTCGGACATGAATATCGTCCCACCTTTTTGATTTCAAACAACATACCTCGTAGGCCCACCTCTGGGATTTCAGCCACGGTACCTCGTAATCCGGCAGTGTGCCTGTCAAACCGCATCCAACCATTGGTCAAACCTTCCACTAAACGCTCACCGACACCGGTGGTGCCCCATCAATCAACCAAGCCTCAGCGGTCATACGTCGGCGCTCTCACAAATCCTGCAGACATCACGAATTGCCCCATGGGACGAGTCATGCCATCGTCCAGACCCGCCCTATCACCCCACCACCACCCCCTATCATCCGACCTAACGCGCACTCGACGAGGACGCCGTGACGATCATCCCCAAACCCAACAGCTGATCGTCCAACGGGATCAGAGAGATGTCTGGGACCAGCGCTGATACGAAAAACGTTCCAACGAGCGATGCCAATGCGGCCCAGCACCAACGAAAGCGGATAACCGCCTATCACGGAAAGGACTGGCGTGAAAACGGGTGCTACCCACGACCCCGAAGGCTATTCAATGAAGTTGCTCCCCATGGGACGCCAACAGAGAATTGGCATGGGTAAACCCGCGGGTGCTAGCAACGTACCTGCACCCTTCGCTGGCGTACCCACGGGTTGTACAAACGGTGGGAGCAGCACCGCAGGCACGTAGCGGGAGGCATCAAGATGGTGTTATAATGGAGCACGTTGGGACGAACCGGGACGTGTTGATGTGAAACCAAACGTATGGAGATGGAAACAATCAAATCGGATACATCCAGAACGGAACAGAGCAGGTCACGTTGGAGTGAATGGGACGTGTTCACAGAGCACGTGCATGCGAACGTTTGAATCAGCGTCTATCCCATCCAGCCTCAGGCGATTCTCAGTCCCGTCGTACCAGCAAAATGACTACGCCAATGATCTTGAAAGCAGTTCGTGTTATGGATGACAGGTGCGAGTTTCTATGTCAGAGAGCTGAGCGGAGAATCTAAGATTGCTCTAAAGTACAAAGAAGCGGGGTTTCTGTTCAGATATCGTGCAGCCAGTTGTCAAGACCCATCACCAAACGTTCCACCCATATCCGCACCAGTGGGATGCCATCGATCAAGCTGGAACGGTCTGGCATCGGCGCTCTTGCAACCCCTTCGAACATCATATTACCCCACAGGACGAGCCACGTCACCGTCCAGAACCACCCTATCACCCCGCCCACTTTCCTACCCGTCAACCGATAAAATGCGCGCTCTGCAAGTATACCTGGGGCCATCATCCCAAACCCAACAAGGTTCCATCGAAACTCCGCCTGGCTGTCGCGTGCGAGCAGATTGATGTGATGCCACAACGCTGAAGCAAGGAACGACCCAATAACGATGCCAGAGCGACCCAGGACTAATGAAAGTGGGCGGCCACCTATGACGAGGAATATCTGGCGTAGAAACTGGTGCCACCTGCGACCCCAAAAGTCACTCAACGATGTCGCGCACCACGGGGCGTCGAATGCGGGAGGCCATTGAGCAGGGTCTTGTCCCAAGATGAGAATGCCAAATATAGTGCATAGATCGTAAAAGACCTGCATGGCCGCGTAGATCACGATAGCAACGAAGACCGTTGTGATGCTCGCACGAAGGTATCGCACCGGGAAAGGAAGGGTATCATCGAAAAGGGTCGATCCCCCGTGGGTGGTGTTGACGCCTTCAGGGACTAACGACAGGAACGCGCTGTGGAAGATACCACATATCAAGGCGTGCGCAATCACTGAAAAAAACGCATAGAAGATGAACGCTATGCGGTCGGCAGGGCGTGACTCTTGTGGGATGTACAGTTGACGCGACCATTCCCAACCATGACCACGAAACGTCGAGGCGAGGTCGAGCGCATCCATAATAATCGACGGAGAGCTGTTCTTGGGACGGAGGTGCCGCACAAGCGGCCCTTTCTCCAACGTCCAACCAAGGCTACGCGTAGCACAAGCGAACATGAGAAGCTGGGAGGGGGGCACATGAGTCGGCGTTTGGAGGGATTGTACAAAAGGCACTTACTGCAAACATAGCATCGCAGAGTACGAACTCAGGCTTGCCATGGGATACGTCCACAGAAAGCGTCGCACGCAATGCTAACAATGCAATCAAAGGCCATACTGCGACTCGGGAGGCGTGCGTCCGGGGTGTGACAGCCAGCGCTGCGAGGAGAAAGTAGCAGACCGTCGGAGGAAGGATGTACAATACAAACGTGGTACCATCGACAGGAACCTTTGTTGGTGGAATACCAAGAGCATTCCATGGAGACACTGGCAGTAAGGCGAGTGATGGGAGGGACATGATGGGCGGTGAAATCCGCCGGACGGTAATTTTATGTAAAGCCAGCTATGGGCGCATCATTGACATGTATGATGTCTATAACTTGAATGAGACCGGAAGCAAAACAACAAGCCGGTACTGCCGGGTATTCTCCGGCGGAACGACATGTTTGGACATTAATCACTCGATTCTCTGTGTAGGCGCAAATTGCTGGCTGACAATCTGAAAGACGTCAGTGTCGGGGAAGCGACGCGTACGTGGCAGCCTAAGTGCGCAGTTATGCGACGCACTGCCATGATAGACCGGTCACTGCACATACATATTCGGTCCAAGGAGTAGCGCATAAAATTCGGAGACCTCGCTCGTCGCTGGCATATGTGCCAATATCTTGTCGCGTAGTACTCTTAGCGATCAGTAGTGGATCTGTGGAGCTCTCCTGCGTACCCTTGATCAAGTCGCTCGTTCTCACGAACTTTCGTGGTAAGAAGTGGATCAACGAAGAGAGCACACCATCACGTGGTGAAATGGCATCAGTCACGGTATGGATTCGATTCCAGCTGTGAAGTGCTGTTAGCACGTCAGTAGAAGCCTCTTGGTCGACGTGAGCTTGATACACTCGGGTGGCGGTTAGACGGCTACTTACGAGGTCACGGAAATATCAAGTCACCGGTGCTCTGGTCCAGTGAGTCTGCTCGTTGCTGACTGTAGCCTATGAGCAATGACAGCAACCGAAGAAGGGGTAAAACCATCTGATTGCAAGACAGACTGAGACTACATCAAGGACTACGGCCCGCCACAGTCCACGAGACTCCCACGAAGCTGATGAGGAACAAGGTGCAGAGGAACGACGTTGGGCGAAGATATCAGATGTGAACTCGTGTCAGTTGAGTCGCCCGCTTCAAGGGTTGTCGGAGTAGTCCAAAGTGTGTCGGCCGTCAACGGACTGGCGCCATCGCCAGTGTCACTTTATATATGACGTCGGTCTCGGAGCCAGAGATTTGCGGTTTCATGGAATGGGTAGTTCGGCCATCATCGCCGATGTACCACAAGCTCGAAATTCGTACTCGGACCCAGCCCGGATAGCGATCAAAAACATAAATGGTGCCCTCGAAACCAATGCGACCCTATGGACAGGAATACGAAACCCAATCATCCGACGCCCCATCCAAACCTTCCTATTCCGTGCGATGCACTCCTCCGGAAGATTCTGGGCCCACAACCCCAACTACCAAGACCGGATGACACTGCCCTAATGGTCTGGGTCAAACCATTTGGCCGAATCCCTATGGCCTCCGACCCTCGGGGAATGGCCGCAAATCACGTTAGGTGTAATCCTAGGCTGTGGATCCATCCCACCTCACCTGAACAGCACGAACCTAGCAAGCGTCCCACAGCACAGCAACGCGGCACCATGTTGTCCTATCCGAGTCCGCATACTTCATGGATCATCCGCTGCCAAAGAACAATCCGAGACCAACGCGCTTTGACTCGAAGTAGACACGGGAAAACTTAGAGCTTGACACCCTTACCCTGTCCCGGCCAACCGCCATGGTTACCGGTCACCATCGTTCAAACGTTCACTCTGAGTCTGGATTCTGAGGTTTGCACGTGTGATGGTGTCTAAATAGCCCTGCCGCAGTTCCATCACAAGTCATACTCTCCCTCACGGTATTGAATGGGGTTTTTGCTCGCGACAACATTGGCCATCTCTGTCGCAGTCTATGGCCTCGTCTCCTTTTGGCCACGCAGGCACAAAATACTTGGAAGGCATCCATTACCCCCAGGCCCACCACCCCTCCCCATCATCGGCAACATTATGGGGATGAACCTAGCAGCACCCTGGGCATCCTTTGCGCATTGGGGGAAGACATACGGTACGCCTCTTTTCGCTTTATCGCCCGCTCTTTAAATATCCAGGCCTCTCCAGGTGACCTAATCTACGCACGGCTTCTGGACCAAGAAGTCATTGTCACCAACTCAGCGGAGGTCGCTAAAGATCTTGTCGAGCGGCGTTCCTACAACTATTCAGATCGGCCCGCCATGATGCGCATGGCCAGTGACTCGTGAGCTTATCGCCGAATAGTTCACTCTCCTGATGCCTCATTCGACGCCAGTTTGGGATGGTCGTTCAATTCTGTGACGATGCCATACAATAACAGGTGGCGTTTGCACCGAAGGCTTTTGAATCAGGCATTCCAGCCTGAGGCTGCCCTCAAATATCACCCAATCCAGCTTCAGAAAGCGCACGACCTGATCCTCAGCTTGTTCGAGACACCGGAAAACTATGTTGCGCATATCCAGACGTGTGTCTATCTCTGATATTTGTCGTTTTCGTTTCTTTTTTTAATTTAGATTTTCCTTGTTCCTCGTAGATATTCGGTCTCGATCATCATGGCGGTCGTGTACGGTTACGAGACTGCACGTCGGGACGATCCGATTGTCAACGTGGTAGAGAGGGCCGTTAACTTTATTGCGACGGCTGCACCCCCAGCAGCTGTATTTCTTGGTTTCTTCCCATTCTGTGAGTTTTCTTCGATATTGATGTTTTACAGTGCTCTCAGTTTGACCACCACAGTGCACTACCTTCCGTCTTGGTTGCCGGGCGCATCGTTCAAACGAACTGCGCTTTTATGCCAAAGATACGCCACCGACATGATAGAAACCCCGTTCCACTTTGTGGAAGAGAGTTTAGTAAGATGAAACAGTCTCACAAGTTGATGTCGATGACTCAGCGATAGCACGGCCAGGCAACGGGAATTGCAAATCCGTCTGTGGTCTCTAACTTACTCAATCGCATGAATGGACAACGTGCCGACGGAGAGTATGTACGCGCTGTCAAGGAGTCCTCGGCGACAGCATTCTCTGGTCAGTACCCGGATTCTTGCATCCTCCTCACGTCTAATACGTTATTTTCCGTCTTTAGCAGCATCAGAGACAGTGAGTGCTAGTAGAATCCAACCCACCGCTGGTTTCTGATAGACATGCATTTCGCAGACTACTTCTACCCTTCTAGTATTCATCTTGGTAATGTTGTTCAACCCCGACGTCCAGGCGCGCGCCCAGGAAGAGATCGACTCGGTCGTTGGAGCCACGAGACTTCCAGCTTTTGAGGACCGGCCCTTCCTTCCTTACATTGAGGCCGTCTTGCGCGAGACCTTGAGATGGTTTCCTGTGCTCCCAATGGGTAAATATCAATATCAATATCCCTCTCCCTTCATGTTACGATATTTGCTAATCAGTTGACGATGAGGTTTCCCACACGCTACAACAAGTGCGGATGTGTATGACGGGTATTTCATTCCGCAAGGTTTGTAATTCAGTAGCTGTATGGCTTTGATTGTTTACATCTCCGCGGTAGGAGTCGCAATCCTTGTCAACATTTGGTATGCTCATGTTCGTTGCTTCGCCGTAGTCACTTACCTATCTCGGTTTTACCAGGGGTATGACCCGGAACGAGGCCAAATATCCCGACCCGGAACGATTCCGACCCGAGCGGTTTTTCTGTGAAAATGGTGAACTGAATGACGACACCATGGGCTATGTCTTCGGTGCTGGTCGACGTATCTGTGTCGGTCGATACGTTGCAGACGCGTCTGTCTGGTCGGCAATCGTGTCCATTTTGGCGGTGTTTAGAATCATGCCGTGTAAAAACGAACGAGGGAACGATGTCCAGGTGGAACCGCTCTGGAAAGTGGGCATCGTCTCGTACGTTGTACTATTCCTCTAAAGTATTTTTCGCCTTGCTGCACAACGTACTCATCGATTTTCTTTACAGGCACCCGCACAGTTTTCCGTGTCAGTTCATACCCCGGGCAGGGTTGACTGCTGAGAAGTTGGCTGAAATGTTCTGAGCGTCGTGATCTTATTTTGCTTTCTCTCCCTTTTGTGACGTTCGCTTTTGTTTTGATCTCGCGTCGTTATACCGCCGTAACCAACCGGAAGTGCCGCGCCGCCATTGACTGGCGGATAGAAGTATTTTCCAGCGTCGGGGTTTTCTTTGACTTGTTAGCAGAGACATAGCCTAGCGCTATGATGAGGGATGATGCATTGATGCGTGATCCTGGATGTACATGGTAGTCGTGGACTGTATAGTAACATCGTCCTTGCCGTCTTCGATTTTAACCAAGGCCGCTATCTCATGGATCCGAAATTACTGCAAATGCAGGGAGCTAAGGCTTTTGTTCTTCCGTCAGATATCGTGTAACCAGCCGTCAAGATCTGTCACGAGACGCTCCACCCAATCCCCCACCAGCGGTACGACGTCGATCAAGGTGAAGCGGTCATGCAACGGCGCCCTCGCAAAGCCTTCGAATAACACGTTACCCCACAGAATGAGCCACGTCATCGTCCAGACCCATCCGATCATCCCAGACATCTTCTTCCCTGTTAACTGACGAAACGCGCGCTCCGCAAGGACACCGGGAGCCATCATCCCAAACCCAAAAAGATTCCACCGAAAATCGGCCTGACTGTCGAGCACGAGCAGAAAGACATGATGCCAAAGTGCCGACGCGAGGAATGCCCCGATGACGATACCAGCGCGACCCAGGACAAGGGAAAGCGGATAGCCACCTATGAAGAGGAACACGTGGCGGAAGAATTGGTGCCATCTGCGACCCCAAAAGTCGCTCAGCGACGTTGCGCACCATGGGGCGTCGAATGCGGGAGGCCATTGAGCGGGGTCTTGTCCCAAGATGAGAATGCCAATGATGGTGCATACATCGTATGTCAACTGCATGGCTGCGTAGATAACGAGGGCGATGATGACTGTAATGACGCTCGACCGGAGGTATCGTACTGCGACAGGGAGGGTTTCGTCGAACAGAGTCGATCCTTCGGGGCTAGTCCCGACTCTCTCGTGGACGAACGTTAGGACTACACGGTGGAGGATGCCGAAGATCGCAGTATGTGCAATTGCAGAGAGGAGCGTGCAGAAGACGAATGCTATGCGATTTGCGGGACGTGTTTCACGTGGAATGTACAATCCACGTGACCATTCCCAGCCGTGACCACGAAGCGCCAAGGCGAGGTCGAGCGCATCTATGGTGGTTGACCGAGAATGATTCTTGGGACGGACATATCGGACGAGCGGTCCCTTCGCCAACGTCCAACCAAGGCTACGGATGGCACTGGCACACATGAACAGCTGGGGAAGTCTACCTAAGTCGCCGTTGGAAAGGAATCATAGGGGGGGCACTTACTACATGCATGGTGTCAAGGAACGTATACTCGGGCATGCTGTGCGACATGTCCACAGAAAGCATCGAACGCAATGCCAACAACGCAGTGAAAGGCCACAACGCGACCCGGGCGGCGCGCATACGAGGTGTGACAGCCAACGCCGCTAGTACGAAGTAGCAGACCACTGGAGGAGCGACGTACGACGCAAACGTGGTGCCGTCGACAGGAATCTTGGTCGACGGAACGCCAAGCACGTTCCGCAGAGACTGCATAGCGAAGGATGCAAGGAGCAGGATGGAATCGCGTACTACCAGTGGTTTATTCTCGGCCTGCGCTGTTTTAAAAGATCGATCAGAGTTGGGATGTATTTGATACAGTGTCTGGCCCCGATGAAATATGAACGATGCCAGGCCCAGAGGAAAATTGATCTGTTGGGACAGCGATGGTGTGCCGCACGGTGTTCCCTCAAGAGTTGGGTTTCCAGCCAGGGTAATAATGCAGAGCCACGGGCATGTCTAAAGCGGGGAGACCTGCTAAGCGAACCATCCGAGTCGTGTCGCTCCGCGGGAATCCAAACGGCAGGGGCGTTCCGGCCAGTTCCGGCATCCTCAGTGAAACATCCCGCAGTCACACCTCCGCCTCTCCCCGACAACGCTAAGATACAACAAATTTCGGTCATTTCTGTCATTGTAG
>JBBPKI010000183.1:0-35729 GCA_038089155.1 Nevesoporus exiguus
AGGACAACACCCTGCGGCGTGCCTTCGCCGATGTCCTCGTGTTCGAGGATTGACATTTGATATACACTAAAGATAAATGATTGAGTACGAGCACGTTAATTCGGTCGAAGACCACATACGCCTCTCCCGTCCACATTACACGTGCCTGCGCCTCTCCTGGGCCCTTTTGAACGATACCGACATTGCCCTCGCTCGCCCACTCCATAGGGTACATATCTAGGACTGAGAGGCCATCGTCTGTACCAATAAGCAGTAAACGGTCGCGACTGATGGGAAGGATGCACCGGATGGGCGATGTCGTGTGCGGCAGAAATCGCGAACCAAACTGATGAAATTGTAGATGGGTGGGTAAGAGGGTTTCGGAAGCAGTGCCCTGCAGGTCTTGCTGTGATTGAGAAAGAGGATTCGTCGACAGCGCAGAAATAGAGGACTCCAGTTGAGTTATTCCGTGGTCCGGCTGGGAGGAAGACGCAGGGAGATCGGAAAGATCAGGCTCAGTGCGGATACGTAGTGGGCCCGGCGCGACACGATTGTGGTCTGAGCAGGCCTCGTCAGGTGTGGCCGGTGGATCATCTACATGGATATCCTGCGCCGTCTTTCAGGAACAGAATCAAAAACATAGAGGTGTTCCCTTACCGGAACTTGTTCCCGACCGTCATCCCAGCCCCGGGTACGTCGGCGTGCCCGTTCTTCCGGAGTGAGGTCTGCGTAGCGCTCTGCGGCCCTAGGCGCGTGTCAGCATCATGCTAGAAGGCAGCTCATAGATCGAGAAGACAACACACCTCTTCTCGATCCAACCTCGCCACCGACCAAATCTGTATACTACATGTTCAGAACGCACTGCAGGTTGCCTACTGTTGCACGCACCGTGAATTCGGACTGTGTTGGGATGCAAGATCGTCGTACGTGGGCAAGTCGCCGTCCCCTTGCTGGTCTTGTTCTGCGCCCTGTGTGTATGCATCAAACGAGTCGCACGGATGCATAGACATTGCACTAGGAAAGCGATTAGAGGATATCCGGGGGCGAGTAAGTATGCTGAAATCCGAGTGCGATGCAATTTCCGGCTGAGCCGGTCGCTCTTGACATTTCCTTAAATGGTGAATGTATCATCACGTGATCCATATCACTGACAAGGTTACCTTCCGTCATCACGGTTGATGCTCATCAGGACCACCAGCTGCAGTCAAGCCATCGCGCCAAACTACTACACACTACGTACCCGCGAGTCTGAGGCTATGATCCACTCACTGTTGGCAGATCAATGTTTTCGTAACCTCGCCCATGGAGGGGGCAGTGTCGTGGCCAGCGTTAGCATCTGCGCCCTCATTTTTCTTTATTTCCAGGAACACATTCCCATCATATTAAGTCTGTTTTGGCATATTGCACACTGTACTTCCGATCGGGCCATGAAGTAACCGGTGGAGTCGCTTCCTGCCAACCACCCCCTGACCATCACCGTAAGTCCTTCGACGGAACATAGAGGTTTCCTTTAAAATCGCCACAGTTTTCTTTTGGGTATCCAGGGTTAGTATCGTGCGCCAGCCTAACAACCATATTCATTTCGAGCCACCTCTTCTGATTGGTAACAACAAGCTAACAGAACGCCATGACCGGGCCGAGGACCTGCCACGACGTGCTCTCGAGTTTTGGACGCAAGGTAGGATGGCGAAAAGACATCACAGCCCTCTTTAGTACATTTTGTCTATTTCGAATATGAAGCCCGACCTTCGTGCTCTCACTCTTACGGATTCAGACCCCACGTTTGTGATCCAATTTGTTTGGGATCACTTCGTATGTCTTTCACCCGCTCGACTCTAAAGCTGTGCTGCCCACCAAGCACTGCAATTTAAAAACTCAAATTCCACGCAGATGATGAATGCTTCACCCCACAGTATCGCTCCTGTACTTTTGTAACCTCACTGCACCTCAAACAATGCAACAGAACTGGTGGGGAACTTTGACATCGTGAAACCTCCCTCTCTGATACCTGTCTATGAATAGGTGCTCCTACTCTGCAGACTATCAGGGGGGTTCCGGCTCGCCCTTCTCCGAGAACGCACCTGTCAATTCCGCCCTGTCCAACGACATCACGTTCATCTCGTGCGTACAGACGATTCCGTGTGTCCCACGTTGCCGACTATTTTGCTAGTAGTAATTTCGTTGATCTCCGAGGACAGGTTGTTTCCATCGCCGAGAACACCGATGGTTCGCTGACCGCCTCAGGCTTCGCTAAGTCCGTCCTTCGCGCTCTCGAAATTTATTTCATCTGACTCTCTGATTCACCCAAGGAATTTCCACTTCGTGGCACATCCGTCGAACCATGAAGCCGTGTCGGAGACCGCGCCACCGGCACCTCACACAAACCGTGAATACCACAGTGATGCGCGTTCAAGACCCTGGCGGCCTCCCACGGAAGCTGCAACCACCCCTCATGCGTGGGCGCCACCACCCCCCTGGAAGAACGAGGCAAGTCTAGGTCCCACGCAACCTAATAGAAGCCAAGACCCGTCCGGAGTGACGGATCTGGATGCTTTCAAACCGTTGTGGCTGCAACGCGGTGGGGACCGCCAAGCTGTGCCTGCGCCTGCACAGCCAGATTGTCTACAGGGTGTCTACTACCATCCAGATCCAGTATTTACCCGGCTGCCTACTTTCTCTGAGCTCAGTGCTGTCCCAGCAAAACAGGTCCACATCGCGGGCTTAGTCAGTTCCTGTACGGCGGACCCTGCGATATCTTCCTCTGATCGCCGTCGGCATCGCCGCAGACCTCATGCTCGCGTAGAGCATGTGGTCTGCGAGAAATGCATGAAATGTATGCGTCGACAATCCCTCAAGAGGCATGATAGAGAGGTGCACAAACGTATGAAGAGATCGCAACCAAGATCTAACTCTGCCGCTCAGTCTGGACCCTGATACTACCGTCAATTTTGCAGGGGACACGCGAATAAGGCGCGTTTTCTGAGCGAGTTTTCATGTCAGCTATTTTTGTTCTGGGCAAGGTTCCTTGTCACGCACCTTTGGATTTGTCTGTCGAAACATGTATCCTATTTGCTAGCGTGAGTTCTTGATTGCTGCGGACGTTCATTAATTGTGTTGTCCGTGTTCATACATGTCCGTGTTCCTCGCATGTTCGAAATGAGCTAGAGTCGATCTGCGTAGTAACATTATCTGGAAACTGACTGCATTGATACACGATACTTACAACATGAGAAGCTGGATGAAATATAAGGTCCCCCGGTACTCAAGAAAATGCGAGGCCGGTCCAGGTGGCTACAGCACCGAACACCACGCCCCCCGCGACCGCCGTTAATTTCCCGCCTTTCCCCTTGACCATTTTACTCCTCCTTTCTTCGTCGAGAAATTTTTCCACCAAAAGGTTGATTGCCTCCTCCTCGGTGCCAAGAACGACCCACATGCGACTGTCTTCGCCACTGGGAAGAACGCGGACGTGGAATCCGACCTTCTCTGCCTCACTCTGCACGTTATCTAAATCTGCGAGTGGAATGGAGACCAATGTGGCGGGTGCAGTGCTCGAGGAATGACTGAGCTGTTGTAAAAACAAGGAGCGCTGCTCGAAGCTCATTGAACGACTGAGCGGCTTCGCCCGTTTGACGTCGATGTCGACGTCGGGGTCGGGAAGTAAATAAACCGTTTCGTTCATATCGAGAGCCGAACCACCGATGCCCTGGTCAGTAACCGGCTCTGTAGTAGTCTGACTGGGCGTGGAAGTGAGAAGCGTACAAGGCATAGTACGAGAGAGCGGGGGGGCCGTCTTGTTAGACAGGAACTCCGGTTTTGCCTCCGCGGGTTCTTCCTTGAAACCCAGCGGATCAGCATCGCCAAGCGTCTTGCGCCACTCTAGCACCTGTGCCACCCTGTCCTGGGGCGACACGACGTTGCCGATCATGCCAGGCTGGAGCAACTGCTCCACCAGATGCGCGTCGGTGGAGCCAAGAGACGCAAGGGTCTGCTCTGGTACAAGGGCGAACCGCACCGAAAGCTTCCGCTGCAACCTGTTTCCGGTGCGCGGCATGGACGCGCGCCTGCTCTCCTCCGTGGGACTGACGATATGAAGGGAGGAGAATTCTTCAGAAATCTCGTCCGCAGCGCGCACAAGCTGCGATGCCATAGAGGGTGATTTTGTGGCGGAAGGCGATGTAAGGCTTGCATTTGACGCGTCGACGAAAGGACAGCCGGAGCGGGGATGTCCCGCGCGAGGGCGGTGGCACTTTGTGCAGTGGGGTGCACGGCGTGTGCTAACGCTCGGATATGTTATTGGACTGTTCGAAGCAGAACCCACACGCGTTCTTACGGGTGTTGATGGGGCGGAGGAGCGCGTCACTGGGGCCATGAGAGAGTGCTGGGAGACGGGCGAGGAATGTAGATTGGGAAATATGTGGCGGTGCTCATCCACCTGAGCCGAAAGCTCAGACTGTCATCACCGACAACAGGCTGCTGGCTAACTGTCCCAGCAGAGGCGTGAGGCAACTGATCTCTGGTGAGTTCAATGCGATTGGCGGTTCTGTCCTTTCCATGCTAGGTATACATGCTGCGAAAGTGCGTTTGTCGGAACTTGACCCTGGCACCATTGAAGCAAATTTGCAGGCGACATGGCATCTCTAGTTGCGCGCGATCGAAGTTCAAATGCTCAAACATGAATCATTTTGTGATTGCTGATAGCCTGTATTCCGCCCATTCGAATACATTGATTTCAGGCCGAATGTGCTGGCCCTCCTGATAAGGCCACATGGGATTTAGCTACTTATCTTATCTTATCACACGTCCTTGTCGATCGGACCCGATCAAGTGTGATCGTCGACCGCTCATCCTATACAGCAGAGCATGATCCAAACCAGCGGAGTCGAAACAGGAGTTGAGATCAAGGTGCAAACCCCTGAAATATCGGACTTAGTACGAACGTCAGCACATGCGAAACCATCCTGGTGGCAGATGCGCTGATCGCCAGCTAATGTTAAAGTGTAACATCCTTGTATCGGACGGTACCCGTCGACGGTCGATTGTCACGAAGTACTATTCGACAAACGGTATCAAAATGGTGTGATCATTCATTCATTGATCGACCTCGCTTGGCGGTCGGATACGGGCTCAGTTCCTCTGCCAAGAACACTTCTTGTCAGTACTCCTCGGACCGTATTGTAAACGCGGCTCAAACTTCAAACGAGCAACGACATGCTATTGGTCGTCGTAGGGAAAAGGAGGAAACATACCCTTCAATTCCCAAGCACGTCATTAGCACTGCATCGTCTCATGGACAGCGGTGACCGGTCATCTGGATCTCACATCCACGCGGAAAAATATAAATATCCAAAAAATCGGGGTTTTGGAGTCCACTCCTGAGGGTAAGCAGCATGATGTTGAGGAGGGGAGGGGGATTCCTTTTTACGTTGATCCAGTGGTAAATCAACGATCTACTATCGCTTCATGGCAAGGTTGGCTAGAATGAGATGATGCAAACGTTCGCAACCTCATTACCTGAGCATTCGCTTCGTCGCTTTATTAGACAATGACAAGGCAATAACCACCGTCAAATCGATCGAGGGCAAATCCTTGACTTGTCAGCAGTAACCGAAATAGTTACCCAAATCGAGCTTCTCTGACACCCCTAGTATTATAATCAAAAAATCTGCCCTATCAGTCGCTGTACCTGACATCCTTGTCCCTGCGCATGGACGGCTCGGGACGCCGTGAGTCTCGTTCGGGGGTGCGACTCCTCATGCGAACGTTCCGGGGCTCTCTGGTCCAGTGTTCGGGCGAACGTGAACGCCGCTGATCCCATGAACGATCCGAGTCTTTGTCCGGTGTGATCCGATAGCCCCTTTGATTGTCGCGCGGTGACTCCTGCCTCGTCAGGTTCCTCAGTAACTCTTCCACTCCCTTCACGCCCTCTGATTTCGACTTTTCCTTCCGCAACTTTTTTTCCTGTTTCCGTTCTTTCCTCGCACGACGCTCTTCAGGCGTTTCGTCTTTACGTCTGTCCTTTTTGGATTTCTTTGATTTTTTGAGCGCCTTCATTTCCTTGCGTTGAGCCAACAGGTAATCTCTCATGGGGTCTTCTGGGTCGATGGAGAACGTTGACGATGCGTCAGAGTCGGGAGAGGGGGCCTCCTCTGAACAAGACAAATTTAGCAAAAATGTCGGTTTGCAAGACGGCGACGCACCAATAACCATTTCAGGCTTTGCATTTAGGCTTTGTTCCTCTGGTTCTAGCCACTCGCCATCTTCCCCCTTTACCTTGGGTTGTTTGTAGTTCTTAACGTGATCGACGCGCAGAGTCCTATCAAGAACCTTGGCACCGTTGAGATTGTCAACTGCTAAGACCGTGGATCTCTGATCTTCGTACATGAGAAAACCAAAGCCCTTGGTTTTCCCGGTCGCTTTGTCTCGGGGTAGATTCACGTCCATGACTTCTCCGTACCTTGACAAAGTTGGAATCGTTTACTGTACAAGAGCGACTCCTTGACTTACTGGGAAAAAATTGTAATAATATCACCCTCCGTGAGGTCAAGGTGAAGACCGCCGACGAAGATGTAGGCGGAGTCTACGGACAATGTTGAAGACTGCGGCACCCGAACGTTTCTGACGGCTTACCCTTGTATTCATCGTGCCATGAAGCAACAGTACCTAGTTCTAGTTCACGTTCATTGATTTTGTTGATTTCTCGTACAACACTAAGGGCTGGTGATTAGTCCCAATGTTAGTTGTAGGCAGACAAACCCACTTCATGTTGCCCAAGTGCAAGTATCGTTTCCCACGCCCTAGCGATCGCCAAAATTTCCAGATAATCCTCTAGCCATCCGATATCGTTCATCGGCCAGTTCAGCGGATGGCCTCGTTCACTCTACCCCATATCCACGACAATCCGGATGGAGGATGGGGACCTTCTCCATCAAACATTCCCGAACAATTCAAGTTTAAGGATATCCCGTATGCACCGTACTCGAAATCTGACAAGCTTGGCCGGTTTGCCGACTGGAACGACACTACAAGCGAGGGTCGCCAGGCTACCGTTGGCCTTCCAAACACCCGTGACGCACGCGGTATGACGGGGAGATCGAAGCGTGAAGGCGCTCAGGCTTTTGGCAGCGGCACTGCGAGTGCGTTCGCGTACTTTCACGTCGAGGACGAGTCTAGCTTTTCCCTGGTCGATAGCAAGGCTGCACCTCCACGTCGTGGCGGGTTCACTAGGGGAAGAGGATCTACACGCGGCACCAGCAATTTCGCGGCGAGGGGTGCTCAAAGAGGTGCTCGTGGAGGTCTTGCGAATGCGCGGGGAGGAGCCCAACGTGGTGGTCGGAAGGGCTGGAGAGATTGGGAGAAGGTACGCTCGCCCGCGCTGGTTCACGACATCTGGTGACACGATCTATTCCGTAGACCAATCGTACTCGGGAATCTTCTGTCGCCATTTCACCCCAATGGACGATGCTAGAAGAAATCGAGTTTCATCGTTTGGCCAAGCTCAAATTGGAGGTGGATGATGGAGAAGATGTGTCAGTAAGCTATCGTGTACTTCCTTGGCGTCTATTGAATCTTGCCCGAAAGCGACACGTACGGACGAGTATTTGCCTATGAGAAAGCTTACGACCGTGTCACGACCAAGACGGAGCGACCACTTCAGCTTCTGGATCGCATAAAGTACAACACCACCACTTCCGATGACCCTGTCATTCAACAGGTATGTATGCGATAAACATTTGTTTCCTATATCCATTGACCTCGATCATGTAGCTTGTGGCCAAAAGCACAGCAACAGTCTACGCTACCGACGTCATCCTCTCTGTGCTCATGTGCGCGCCCCGGTCGGTGTATCCTTGGGACATTGTCATCCTTCGCGAGGGTAACAATCTGTTCTTCGACAAACGCGACGGCGGCCCATTCGACACGGTCACCGTGAATGAAAATGCATCCGATCCACCTCAGGACCCTGTACCCCCCAACCCTAATAATCCAGCTGACAAATCTGCCACCCCCGAGGCACCGTCGATCAACTCAGCGACGTCGCTATCGCTAGAGGCGACCTACATCAACCAAAATTTCGGGTTCCAGTCCGTACAGGAAAGTATAACAGCGGACTTTGCTCACCCTAACCCGTTTTACGGTCCGGAAGAAACAGAACCGCTGGCGTCGTGTGGTTACCGATACCGTATCTTCGATCTTGGCGTGACTGAAGACGAGGACCTCAAAATCTGTGTGCGCACAGAAGTGGACGCGTTCGTCCAAGGTGTCGGGAACCCTGCCGACGGCCACGGCCTTGTGACGATCCGAGCTTTGAACGAGTTCGACCCCCGTGCGCAGGGTGCAGGCGGGGCTCAGGACTGGCGTTCAAAATTAGACTCTCAACGGGGCGCTGTCGTCTCAACGGAGATGAAAAACAACAGCTGCAAACTTGCAAAGTGGTCCGTCCAAAGCATATTGGCAGGTGCTGATCTCATGAAAATAGGGTACGTGTCGCCCATAGCTGCACTCAGATTGATTGTACGATCATGGTTGCAGATACATTTCGCGTGTCAATCCCAAAGACAACACTCGACATATCATCCTGAGTACGGCCTCGATGCGCCCTGCAGACTTTGCCGGCCAACTCAACGTGTCCGTCGCCAACGGTTGGGGGATCGTTAGAACTATCACAGATCTCTGCATGAAAATGCCCGAGGGTAAGTATGTGCTCGTAAAGGATCCTAACAAGGTAATTTTGAAATTACTCAGTGTGGCGTACTAGGCTGATGCTGAATATGCTAGTCCGTAATACGACTGTACTCTGTTCCGATGACAGCCTTCGTGGCCGATGACGAAGAAGGCGAAGTCTTCGAGGGGGAGGAGCCAGAGTTGGCAACTTAGTGGTAGATTATCCTATCTCCGAGGTGTCTGGTAACGGGTCGAAGTTGAAGCATGATGGTCATCTGATAAATGGGACTGAGGCAAATTTAGAAAGGGGTGTCTGGTTTCTGTCATCTGACGTGCAAAAGGATCTCAACGGCGACCTCGATATTTGGCCTAATAATATAACGTCAGATCGAGAGCTTCACTTGATTGATTCTGTACGCACGTTCGTTGAAGCGCCCTGGTTATTACTTCCCTCGACATATCAGGAAACATTGCAGTAACTTGTGAGATCTCGGCTTCGCTGGGTGTTCGTATCCTTGCAGGATCTTCTGTCCTACCCCTCAACTCGTTCACCCACTCGCGCACGACATTGCCCGCCTCTCCCTGAGCTTGAGACGGACCAGTATCCATCTGAGTGGTTGGCGCAGCGGGAGATCGGGCAGTAGTTATTACCTCTTCATCGACCAAGTCATCCCGCCGTTCGGGACGTGCACGATTGAGGCGACGCGGCGGGCGCGTAGATCCCATCAATGGAAGTAAGAAACGCGTCGAGAACCGAACGACGGCCGGTGAAACGCGCCATGTCTTGATATTAATTAACTCTGAGCGGTATATAAAGCCCATAAGCAGCCCCACGAATGCAGACGTCAGAGAGCCTGGGACGTGCCCTAGTGCAAGCTGATTATGGTCAATAGCGGAACAGAGAAATAAGCAAGAACCCACCTGGGACGCCAGTATATATGTGAAAGACTTATTGCTCAGCGGGACTCCGAAAATTCGAAAGTGATAGGCAGGAGGAACCAGTCTATACCACTGGTACAACATACAGAATAACAATGCCGTTGGCCCAGCAGGGATATGGTTGATACCAAGCCGCTGAAGTAGAATGAGGGACGAAAATTCGAATGTGGTCGACATCAACGTGCAAACGATGGCAAAAGACTGGTGAAGAAGATTTGGTCGATCTCGAGCGCATTAATATCTACCTGGCACGCACTGCAAACTTGACACTTCCAAACTGTCGCTCTACATTTATGCCAACGCCGTACAGCAAGAGCTCGGCAAGCAGCAAGTCACTGGAGTTCGAAAATGCGACGTGGTGGGTAGCGAGGCGCCAGTACTGTACAGAAGGCGTGACTGTTTCAGGCTCAGCTGTCCTTTAGAACTTGAAATCGGATGCGTCATTACCTGATGATGACGCGAAATATGTGGAACGAGCTGAAGAGATTACAACTCTGTCAGAAAGAGCGTAGTAAACTGAAAATCCCAAACCTGTAGATGAAGATAGTGCTTGACATCAAATATGCCGCATACGACGGACGTCAGGGCATAACCTATCATAAGCCCTGAAACCCACATCATCTCAGTGAGCAGAAACCTGTCAGCAGAGGTGAGGTCCGCACCTTTCGTGACTGAAGCATGCTCGAACGACATGGTGTTCGGTCACGAGCGAGCGAGCGTCTCAGCTCTGTAGGAACCAAAAGTTCCGGGGATTTGAGTTAAGATGAACCAGAACAAGAGGGGTAAGGCTCGAAGGAGCGCGATGCAAACTTGCTAGTGTGGTCGGACGAAGTAACAGACTACCCCGGTGAGACCTCCGTGCAGAGTGGCTTGCGACACCCACAAGCTTCTCACGGTCTACTTCACTACTCCGCCCAGTAGAACAGGCGATGGCACTCTGCCGGGCAATAAGCCCATTGTACGTTATCGACACTCACCGCGATTCAAATCGCAAACCGAGAAATGCAAAGTTCAGGACGTCCAGTTTTCCCTCGTTACAGTTGCTTCTGCCCGAGTTACACCCTCCAATCACTTGACCCGAAGTATGTGTCTTCCTGTACGCATGGTCGCCACGAACCAAGCCGCATACCAAATAGGTTCATATTAACATTCTTTGTCCCCGTCTTATTCCAGCTTCTGTGTCTGGGGTCGAGAAAATGGCTCGTAGTGCAATTCTCAGCATCCGCGCAGATCCTGCCTTCCTACCTTGCCCAAGTCCCAACGGACCGTCCTACCGCGCTTCCTTTTTGCACCCTCCAAATGCACTAACGAGTTGTTCCTCACGGTTTGCCTCTCTGGAACTTAAGGACGAAATAACATGTCTGATTACGACCACCCCTGAACGCGTCCTGCTGCTTTTCCGTTTAGCCGTTCATGTGGTGCCTCCTTACTCACGGTCAATGCTTCTCTAGCCCTGAGCACACTCTTATCATGAACTTCAGCCGTTTAATTTTACCCGTCGGAGGTACATCGGCTCGGTTCAGCACCAGTCCAAGTTCCCGTGCGACAATTCGCGCCAACCTGTGAGACGAATAACCTGCTACCCGGCTCTCTATCGTCACTTCTCGCGAGTTCTGCCACCCCAGATAAGTTTGGATACCTGTCAAAAGCATGTCACCTCTACGTTGTTCCTACCCCATCTCTGATGTTCATAGCTACTACCGAGTTGAACGTTGAACCACCGCGATACCTATGCATACCGGCATTTTTGTGAAGGTCCGAAAACTGAACTTGTCGATTCGCGTCAACGTCACAGCGTACAAGCCTCCGGGAACAAGCTATACCAGTGTGACTTGACCTCGACAATCTTAGGCTTGTAAATTGGTTACCGACATGTTCTTTCATTTGGCCGTTCAAGCGCTGCGACCCCAAGTGCGCTACCCCACGTATCTTGGCAGAGTATGAGTGGTAGGGCCAACTCCTGACCACTCTATTTGAAAGAGCATTTCGACATACGCTACAGTCAGCGGAAGATACCGCAGCACATGCCATTTTCAGGTGTGCAGACACTTGAGTGACCAGCACCTCCGGGATAGCTCATCCGTTCTCGTGTGCATTCCTTCACCTTTTTTGTATGTGTTTCTTGTGCGCTTGCATGCACTCTCTGAGATCTGAGCGGCGAGCGTCATGCCGTGCCAACTGAGCGCCCATCTATTGTCCTTGCCCGTCGCACCAAGACATCAGCGCTATGAGCACTCAGTTTCCAGCGCCTTTACAAAAATACAGCAAGCATTCACACGAGATGCTCCGCCGGCCTCTCCATCCACCTATTCCCCCTGATCAATGCCTGTAATTACTGGAACAGACGGCACATGCATCGTGCGGCCGGGCCAGTGTAATCGATGTGATGCGGCCATCGTTGACCTAAAGGAAAATATCGAAACAGAGTAATGTAGACCGATCGATGACCTGTGTCGATCTCACAGCTTGTTTCCTGTGAGGGTGGCGTGCGTGTACATGGTCGGCCACTCCCGCGTCGGGCTGGCACTAGACGGTATCTGTACTGTGCTGGGATCCCAGCCTGTCTAGCTAGACTCGTGTCACTCAGCTGACACTCCACCTGGGATCTACCCACGTCGGATCTGACAAGCATGTCAAAGCCTCCATACTGCTGGCGTATCTTTTTCTTCTTGCTCAAATGCCCACCCGCGGATGCATTCGATTAGGCAGGTCAAGTAGACAACAAAGGTAAAAGGTACTGTCGTCATGCAATCCTCGTGACCGTAGAGCTGGGAAGAAACGCGGAGCTTCAACCCATCTTGGAGGATTCGCGGGCCTTGCCCAGCTTCATTTTAGCACCCCCCCCAATAGAGCGGGCGGGTGGACCAAATTTCATTTGTTCTTCATAAGTGCTCAGTCCATCAAATGAAAGTGCGATACAAATATATGTATGTATGTACTGCCTTTCGTCTAGATGACATACTTACGTGTCCCTGCCATTGTTCCGTCCGGCGACTTTTCAAGCCCCGAGTAAGGTTCCAGTCCCGTCTCGCCACACCATTATGGTTATCTCTGAGGCCACACTAGGTCACAAGGTGCCTAGGCTATGAAAAGCAGGACCAATGAGCATTGGATCGGAGTGCAGCACCTCGGCGAATCGATTGTAGCAACTTGAATTTCACGGATCCTTTGGCGACAAACAGCGGGGCCTTTGCGGCGAAGAAGAGACGCGGACTCTTGCGATAACCGCCAGGTCGGGCGTGGCAGCAATGGGCGCAGCATTTGCAGAAGCGCAACATGCTCAGGGTGGGTACAAATAAGTGGAGCGAAGGACCCGAGAGCACTGCACCGAACATTGAGGGGAGAAGAAGCCACCAAGATCGAGTACCTGTGCTGGCGTCCGAGCATGGTCCTACGACGGCCCTTTCGTGGCGTCCTCGTGGTCACGCTGGTATCGAGCTTTCGTGCACATGGATCGCTGATTGATCGCACAACTGTCCCCAAAGGGCATCCGGAGTGGTCGTCACCGGATTGCAGGACGGGCTAACGAACGATGCGTGTCGGAATCTTCATCCATGCGATAGTTGACGGCAGGCGCTGGGACTACAGCATTGGTTAGCCTCGCCACCCGTCAATTGTGTTATGTGATGGGCCGATGTTATCTGAACTAGTGGTACGGACACTTCCGCGTCCGAGGTCTGATTGCGGAGGATGTCACGAGGGATGGAGATGGGCTCCCATGGTTCGTGAGCGAACGTTTGGCGAACACCGTGCGAGCGAGAACGGCGGGAAGGAACGGAAGGCTATGTCCGGGTGTTTATAAATGACCGTCGCTGAGCTGGATGGTGATAGAGTTTCCGCTGAAGCGGCGAGGAAGCTTCTCATGCGGCCAGAAACACATTGATTGATGGCGAGTAATCGTGACAGGGAACTCGTGTGGTGAAAACTGGTACACGTATGGCACGTTGATGTGCGACAATCTTGGAGCAGGCGGTGCCGTTGCGGTGCAATATCGATCGGGTGCAGCATCTCTGCAATTGCAAAGATGGCGACATGATGGCAGGATGCAGCCCCCGCGGACGCCCGAGACGACGATAATGCAAGAGAAGGTAACGTGACTGATAAACCTGAACCAGCGATGCTTGCAACCGAGTCGCTTTCCACGGTTGACGAGATGCGAAACGACCGTGGCTCGAATGCGCCTTGCTGACGACCAGGGGGGCCGAAAACTCAGCTGCAACTGGTAATGGCAATCCCAGACACAGCATCATCTGTGGGCGAACGTGCCTTGTGGCGGCAAGACGCGAGGGAGATACAACGGGAACGATATCATTGAATGGTCCGCAAATATATACAACCGAGTTGAGGTTGCACTGGCATGGTGATGCTGGAAAGACTCGCTGAGCCAGGAGTGCCTCTGAAGAACCAGCACAAAAGACCACGCCGGCCGACAGGCCCTTGAAAGCAAACGGACTGTGTACCGCACCCGTGTGCCTAAGTCATCTGATGACTCATAATCGCGGAGACTCAATTTATTTGTGCTGCCGACATATGCCGAACCAAGGTCTCGAGTTCATGGCGACCATGAGTACTCCTTCAGTTCAAAGTTTAGAGGAAGCCGCTACGATCGCATCGGAATTCATCGCCAGTGGGTAGCCTTGAATCTAGCTGTGTGGCATGCTACTCAACACCTGCAGCCCTCGAAAACATACCAAGCGAAGTCCAGTTCCTCTTGCAAGAGCTTCGCACAAGGGAAACCCAATCGCAAGGTACGTTTACTTCTCTTGTGAGTTCGCTCCTACTTATCGCTGCTATAGAGCTACAACAAGAAATTGCAAAGGATAGTCACAAATTCATCCGCCATGCGCTCCGCTCCGATGGAGAGGCAGCTGGCAAGGACAAGCTCTCACCGCCACCACCCACGGAGAAAATAAAGCAGGCACAGAGGACGCTGTGCACAATCGCTGATGAAAAGATTGCACTGGCTGAGCGGATCGTCGAACTGTTGTCGAGGAAGCGGTCGCGACTTGACTATGATCTTGGGCGTGTGCTGGTGTTGCAAGGAGAGCCAGACCCTGCCGCCGTCGTTGCTGGCGCAGCACCTCTTATGTCAGCGGGCGCCGGCGGGGCTTCAGCGGCGTCGGGCTATGTTCTCGGCGGAAGAAATCCTGCTGCGCACATCAACGAGAGCCTTCGGAATGCCTTTTCCGGTGCGACGGTTCCTCCTTCAACTGTCGGCAGTGCTACCCCTGCTGGCAGTCGCACAAGTGGTACAGAAGAAAGTGCACACAAGAGTATGTGGCTTCTATAGCCTTTGTGGTGTATTCCTGATGTGTCTGGTCGTAGAACGTAAGCTTACTGCAACGCAAGGGTCTATCAAGTTGCCCTCTCCTGCACCGTCAGCGTATACCCCAGCTTCTGGTCGTGGTCGACGTAAGAAGCGCGGAGTTTCGTCCGAAGTTGATGATATGGACTTCGACTTTGGTGAAGAAACACAAGCTGCCGAAGAAGGCGAAGGCGACGAGGGAGAGGGAGAAGATGGCGATGATGGCGATGACAAGGAGCTGTACTGTTTCTGCCAAAAGCTCAGCTATGGCGAGATGATAGCGTGCGACAACCCTGACTGTCCCTACCAATGGGTAAGTGGCTGCGCCGATTGCGTTCGGTCCATTTTTACTACATGCGCTGCAAATTCTAACCATGCCTGTGCACAGTTCCACCTTCCGTGTGTAAACTTAAAGCAACCGCTTCCAGAACGTTGGTTCTGCGCAGATTGTACCAAGCGTGGTATGGGCGCACCTGCTACTACCGGCGCTGCCCGCAAAGGACGGAAGAAGTAATGCCACGTGCTCAAGCACTACCGTTTTGTTCGTTGTGCGCGTTATTCTGCACGCTACGCGCAAGACTAGTTTGTGCACATGTTTATCCTGACGTGATATCGTTCTAAGATCGGTGGCACCTGTCAGCTTCGGGGAACATGACAAGCTCGCCCATGTCATTGAAACAACATCCGACAAGCCCGTCCGACTCCATTCATTCCTGGGAGATTGGGACCCTGCAATGACTGTGCATACTTGCTCGGTATTTCCCCGACGGCAGCTTACGCGTCCACTGCCAGGTATCCAAATAGCACAGCTTTTGATCACTTTCATGTAGTTCTCGCCTCGCTATCATGCTGAAATATCTTAGCCCCTATTAGTATTCCTCGGACGTTCGTACGTAGTTGCATCGACTCAACATTCATACAGTATCATGTGGTTCTTTCAATGTTCAAGTGACGGTACTGCGTGACCTCATGCCCAGGTCCGAAGAATGCACCTTGGAGTTTTTCCATGTCAGCGGGTAGTAGGCACGGCCGCGGCGTTCGCATCTCCGTTCTCCAACACCCCAACAAGGTTTGGGTGTTCTTTTTGTTCAGCGCCGGACGCAATACATAATTACAATGGAAGGTCGAGAACAAGCTGGCCACCGCAGTGGGTCAGGAGAGCGGCGGAATTACTATTTCTGGCCTGGCGAGGGATAAAGAGCGCGAGCAAGGCAATGCAAATCAGAGCCAACGACGAGAAGGAACCAGAGAGAGAGAGCGCCCGCCAGATAAGTTCCGGACGGGCGCATGCACTTGCCACCTGACTCAGTGCCTGATTGGTTATTCGGGAGGTTAAAAAACCAATTTCGTGCGCCCCTCCTCACAGCTGTCCTCTTGCGTTCCGTCGGTGTCGGTGTTGGCTGGAGACCCGAAAGGAAAAAGTCCCGCCCGCCTTGCCACCGACGTTAGTATGGAGCTATGTTAGCCCCAACGATCGTTGGAGTGCAGAGCCTTAGTGGAGCGGGATCAGGTGAACGGAAAGACGTCAGACGTCATCGACTCGAGTCGCTCGGACCGTGGCAAGCGGACGAACGTGAGATTCGTCCATGAACGTCACCGTGAACCCGACTAAGAAGCGTCTGCGTGCGCGCGATCGGACGAGCGAGTTGGTCCCACGCCAGGACGTGACGCGCGTTTTTGAAACACAGGGGAAAGGAGGGGTCCAGGGACGCAGTGCGGTATTTACGCACGCTTGTGCTTGTTTCTTTGGGTTTCGTGGGTGCGCACTTTGCGCGCGAGCGCGCGTAACTGGGAAGGTCCTCGTCACCCGAACTTAGTCAGGTCCGCGGTAACGCCCCCTTCGAGACCTGCGCCCGCCGCCCTTTCGAGAGGAGAAGAAAAGCGATGCCCGCCTTAATTGCGTGTTGCCATAATCGTCTCCCTTGCCATGGCTGCCGCACCACGATCATGTACGTGTAGCGTCGTATCGAACCGTTCTGAGTTACCGGATGCCGTCAATTGAATGGCCCGTGAACGTCGCGAATTTTTTTTCGCGTCTTCCCCTCTGCCCCTTGCTTATTCTTCGGGCGAGGAGCGGCGCATTTTTAATGCTTCGAGTTACAAGGAGTGATAATTAATTTTTAAAGAATTCAGTGAGAGTCTGTCACGACGGGATTCGACGACAGGTGAGAGGATATTTACACGCATATGGTGGTTCGATTTATCGTGGACGTCAGGGATGCGGCCACTCCACCCAGGTTCAAACGTTCATAGCCCATATGGGCTTCTGTGTCCGAAGTCATTTGACCGGGTTTGTGGCCATCCTCGACAACCCTGTTCCATACGTGGACATGACTTTGCGGCCTTGCATGCCAACGTAACCCTGAGGCAAGCGTGTCAGGAGAGGCAAGTCGAATACGGTAAGATGGAGAGACAAGGGAATGCCCAGCTGTAAGGATGACGGCAGCTGCAACGAAAAGCGAGGGCAGCCTGCCACATCCCCACAACGTGACCGTGTTACCAATAAAATAATCCATGGGCCGGACGCGGAGTCCGGAAACTTGAAGCGACCGTGGGACGAAGGTGAGCGTAGAAGGTCCCACGGTTTCGTGGCAGGGCGGGGAGGGCGCCATGTGCGCCTCCTGCAAAAAAAAGGGTACAAGGAGATAAGAAGAAGTAAGTTTCTGAACAAGTCTGCAAACGCACGATATGATATGCATTTGGTTGAAACCCGTGGTCCATGGGTTGGCGTGCGAAGTGGCGGGAGGTTCTGGCGGGCAAAGGGTGCGCCGGAGAAGCGGGTGGGGAGCGTCGACATGAAACGTCTTCTAATCAAATACGTCAGTATTTGGCATGAAATGAAGGCTGCTAGACGCGGAAAACGAGCCGTGTCTAACGTGGTCGTGGAGTGACACTGCGCCCGGTGGGGAATCGAGATCTCAGACCGGAGAGATGATGACCAGGTGGCTTCGTAGCATACCAGGAACCGGGTTGAAAGTAGCCTAGTGCAGAGTTAAACGCTCGTTGAGGCCGTTTGCCGTGGACATGATGCAAAGAGCCCATAGACGTCTTGACTTCGACAAATCCTTGACAGAACCACCTAGGGTCGGCGAATTGAATGAAATCCGTTTATCGCACCGAATGGAGGAACGATGACGCGGAGGCGCACGGCGGACGGTGGACGGTTCGTTCCGATGAACCGAGGCAACAGTGACCCCCACTATATCGTAGCAGGTTCCCAAGTGGTAAGGTGTTTCCCGACTGGAACTATCGGAACCGTATCCGAGGATGAATGAGTCGAATATTGACACAACAGCGAGTCCGACTGGGCCGGCATGCTCGCTTCGCAAGATTGGATATCCCGGCCGACTTTGCCCGCCGTGGACGGTGGTAGGACCGGCCGCTGCATACACGAGCCACGACGCACTGTCGCAAGTGGCAGCGGCGTTACTCTTCAGATTCTACAGCATTGGCCGCTGACGCGAACGGGCCGTGAATAGTACTAGTGTGAATGAAACTGACAGCCTCCGCAGCCGCGCCGCGCTGCATATCCCACGGAAGCCGGACGAATTGTGACGGGCGGCATGCGGAGTACCAGTCACGGCCTGTCCCCCTGACGTCTAGGTCCTTTCCTCGAGGGCCAATCGAAGCCGTCGAAGCACGAACGCACCTACGTTGGAATAACGGAATCGGAAGTCCCGATGGCGATGGGTTCTAGCACGCTTTCAGAACGTTCAGTCCCGAAAAGGGACGTCAAGGGGGGCGAGCGTGGTTCGTATTGTGACCACGAGACACTGTCAAACCAACGTCACTCTCCTATTTGAACCCTTGGACCTTCCAAATGCACTCATCCTCCCTCTAGATTCTGAAATGTGCTCTGTCAGGTACCGGCCTTCCTGTGCGGAACAGGCTTACGGACGACGGGACTTGTCGAGCACAACGACTGATGAGTACACGGGTGGTGCTGAAATAACCTTCGAAGGAGGGAACGTAGTATGGAGAGAGCATCCAATCTTGTGTCCTGAAGCTCTTGGCGGCAAGATAACACCGCCGAAAAGGGCTGTTTTCAAATACATCACCACGGTCACTCGGATACGATTGAGCCGCAGAGTTGCAAACGTCACTCGCTCCCGTCCACATGTTGCAGGGCCATGTGCAATTCATTTCATTGGCAATTTGACCTTTTTATACAGGCGATGGTGGAAAGGCGAATGAAGAACAGCGCCGTGCTCGGCGAGTCGCTCTTTCCGCTACAACGAAATTACAGCTCGTCCATGTTCCTGTCGGTCGATACCAGCTGCCGAGGCTACCCCGCAACTCTTGGGGGATGGCGGTTGGGATTGACTGAGGGCCGTCACAGCGAAGCACGGAGACGTTGGACATCTAGATGTACCGCTGGCAAGACCACGGCGATCATGAACACGGTAGGATTCTGTGCTCGCTAGTCATCCAGCTATGTTACTGATGATGATAATCAGGGTGGGCTTGCGCCGACGAGTCCAAGTAGTGCCGTGCCTCGACAGGGGTGGTGAACGTTAACGGTGAGTCACGCGAGAGATCCTCATCAGTTCTATTCTCTACTGCGAACGGTCGAGGAAAAGGAAGACTTTGGGACCGCATCGATCGTTACGGGGAGACACATGCGAATCACTCTGTCGAGGGCGTCACGGCGTTTGTGCTGTGGTATCGGATCCACCACAAGGTCGAGGACTTAGGAGAGAAGCATCGCAAGACGATCCAGGTGAGCTACTGACGGTCTCGTCATTTTTCATTGTAGGAAGGAACGGCGGTGCGGAGATGGCGAGATGGGTCGAGAACCGACCCCGGGGATTTGAAATGCACAGGAAGAGAACACAGGCTTGCCGTACAAACCGAGACACAGGAAACTTTGCGCGATAAGATGGCGAATGTATTAATACCGTACAGGATCACAGGATCAGGAAGACAGGCAATTGCCAAGTGCACGTAGACGGCACGGCCAGAAGTCACACGGAGGATATCTAGGGTGACGGACGAGGGAGTGATATGGAGGCCAGGTATGGATGGCTGCTGCGATGGCAAGCTGTTGTGATGATATAATTACGTAGAACTTTGTTCAAGGATGGGACGAGAGCAGGTTGCCGAATGCAGAGAGATCAGCTGGAGGCGTGTGAAGAGTTTCAGCACCGGATGGGCACCCGCGTTGGTCGCGATCACTGGCGGTGTGTCCTCGGAAGGCCACTGGAAAGAGGTAGGAAAGCAGTCGATGGATGAACGGGCATCTGTTACAGGGACGACATGGTTCGATGGCATCCCCCTCTGGATGGTGTCACCGATCTATCACAAGGCTGGCATGATGGACACGGCAAGAATTGGATGGGAACAACCAGTCGGTGGGCAAGAAGGGTATACGGAAACAGATACCATATATAGAGTACATGCGAAGAGTGCTAGGGAACGAAAGAGCAAGTATACAAGCAAAGATGGTGTGCAGGGTATGCAAAAATAGACGCTGCGACGTTGAGAGTGCGCTGGCAGACGGGAGGGGGCCCGGGCAGTGAACGTGGGTCGCGTGAGATAAGGGGACTGACGTGGGCCTGAATGATTATCTACACCATCAGCATAGACTAGGGGAACCAGTCGGCGGAGGTGCGACGAGAGCGCAGTCGCGAACGGCACCGTGGCAGGGACCGAGGGAGGAGGAGGGCGACGAACGTGACCGGCGGAGGGGAGACGAGGAAGGAGGTGCAGGCACGCGGGGGGGAAGGGGCTGTGCGTGGGTGCGGTTGACGTAACACGGACACGCTGTTATGTCACCGCGTGTTTGTGCATGTGTTTATTTGTATTTTTTGAATCTGAGATGAGTTAGGCGGGATGTTCCGGGGGTCCGAGACAGTGGTACGGGTAGAAAGAAAGAGTAGCCGAAATCTGGGAAGGAGATGGGCTCCGACCAAAAGAGGAAATTCCCAGTATGGGCATGGACAGCGTTGTTCTTATAACCACTCTCGCGCGCCGGATGGTAAGCCAGTTGCTGCGACGCTCTGCCAAATTTCCAAACGATGCAATTCGACGCCTATCCCTCCCCGCCGCCCTTCTCTGACGCTTCTTCCACTCCCCGCACGCCGTCCCCCAACCAGCCCGACATCCTCCACCCGCCCCATATCAACCCAAAGCACAACATCCCGATCGGATCTGTCCCCCACATCTTCCAGGAATCCGACCTGATGATCCACAACGACCCCGCCTGGTTCCCCTACACCTCTCACCCGAACTCCCTCCTCCAGGAGCTCTACGAACACGACTCCCACGACAACTACCCCCAGGACATCTACATTGACGACTCCGCTCACTATACCGAATGGCACCACCACCAGCAACAGCAGCACCTTCCCCCCCACGCAGTGCCCCGTCGCGCAACTTTCCCCTACGTCCGCCATGACCTTCCCCAGTCCCACTACTTTGACCAGTACCCTGCCGTGTACTCCGACCCCATATCCGACCGCCCAGATACCCAGGCCATCAAGCTCGAGGACACCCCCCTTATCGTCCCCTCTCAGCTCGGGTTCTCTGCCCACTCTCTTCAAGCCCACCACCATCCCTCTTTCCTCCCCTCTCCGGCCGGCGCCAGCGTGCCCGTTCAGCTCACCGACGATGCCGCGAGCAAAGAGACTCAGTACCTCCGCCGCCGCTGCTTCAACTGTCACACCACAGAGCCTCCCTCCTGGCGCCGCTCCACTCTCAATCCTGGCAAAATCGTCTGCAACAAGTGTGGCCTCTACGAGCGCACCCATCTGCGTCCTCGTCCCCTCCGATTTGACGAGCTTCGCGCGGGCGGCAAGACCCGCAAAGCCACTGGTAGCACCCCAGGAGACAAAAAGACCACAAAGTCATCCCCTGCTGTTGGCTCGCTCTCCATCAAGAACGAGCCCAACGAGTTGGGCCTTACTCGTCGCAACTCGGTCTCTAGCAGCGCCTCGAGCGGCGCCAGCGATTGGGATGACAGCAGTGAGTGTTTTTCTTTGCACCTTGCTTGGCGCGCATTCAAACCTTGCTTCAGTCTCCGTCTCCTCCTCTCAGCCCCCTACACCTGGCTCCGCATCGTCTTCTGCCTTTTCCTCTCCTTGTGTCTCGACGTTCCCCATTCCGCGCAGCTCTCAAAGTCCACCGGTCGAGTCGGGCGTGCAGGCGCCTATTCGCCTCCCTAATGCACCCCTTACGGACATTGCTTCCCTTCAGCAGTCACATCCTGTGCCGCGGAAGGCGGCGACTGCACCTAATTATTACCCGCAGCCAACCATGTACCAGGGTCAGTCGGACAGCTTCCGCCGCGGGTCACTACCTATGCAGCGTAACGTTCAGTTTGCTTCGCCACCCATGCCGGCACACTCGCCTGCGTCCTTGCCAAGTCTCACGCCAGATGCACTACAAGCGTCTCCGCTCCCTCACACATCGCCTCTGTTGCTCTCCTCATCGCTTATCGTCGACCTCCCATCCTCGTAATCCAGCGAGGCTCGGGACTCGACTGTCTTGTTCCTATTTATTGACCTCTTTCGCGTTCGACTTCCCAAATGTTAGCTTCATTCACTGTCTTTTTGGTCTGACGCGATATCAAGGCTTATTTATTCTCTGTGGCTCAAAACGACGACGGTACAACGGGGCGCGGCCATAAAAGTCACAATATTTATCATCCGAGCTTCGCCTCCCACCGACGATCGACATGTATCCTCTACATCGCACCATTATGACTAACATACTCGTATGTCTATCTTCCATACCCCAGCTCCCCACTCCCCATGCTTCATGGGTTGTTATCGCGATGATAGATACCCCTTCCGATGATGTACGAAACAATTGGCCAGCAAAGAACGACGGACTGTACCATTACTATTTGGAGTGTTACTTAGCGCATCCTTAGTATACCTTGAATTAGAATTTTTGGCATTCCGCAATGCTGTGTGCTGAGTGAGACACTTCAGTGAGGGAGGCTGAAGGTGGCGTGCGAGATGAACGCAACGCACCCTTCGCCACACAGGGACCACAGCGTTAGCGAATCGAATAGCGACATTCCGCAAGTATTGTTTCCAAGGGCGTCCATTGACGCATGCATGGCCCTGAGATTCTGCTCTTTTTCCCTGGATTGACGGAGAGATAAGGTTTGTCTTGTGAAGGGAGGGCTGTGAATACGAGTCTGAATATAAACGCTAGTGGGCACGAGGTGCGCCAGAAGCACACGCATGACTTTGTTTGGGATTAAGGGGCCTTATCGGTCACGCTGGCGAATTGCCCTCCGATTGTCAAAACGTTTCTCATCTGCTGTGATGACAATCATATGAGTCAAACGTAGGCGCTTCCGCGGTAGGTCCGCATTGTCCTTTTTTTCATCATGTCCTTTGTGGTAGGCGCTCTCTACCAAGTGAATGGGGATGGTGCATTCACCGGAGGACATCCCTATCCGGTCCCGGTGAAAATCATCCGAGATGTGATCGGAGCAAACGAAGGCGACAAGGGTGTGCGCCAACTCGGGCCGCTGCTGTGAACGTTTGAACGCTATCGTCGACGTGGCACTTGGTCCAGCTCGCCATGTGAATCGGGGCTAAACAAAACATCGTGACCTCGTGTGATGACCCACGCGCACGCTCGTACAAATGGGTGTCGCAGAGCGGGTGACGGCAGAGCGCAAGTCTCGGGCGTGATGTTATCAAGACGCTACCTCGAATGGCAATATGCGTCACCTTCGAGTCTGCCGCGTTGGGTAGGGTAGAATACGTACAAACCAAGGAGGCGGTTTCCAGGAAAGAGAGCGACAGAAACGTCAGCTTTCGCTGGGGGGTGGTCGGCGTGTGACCGTAAAGGGTTCGACGGTCTCGCTTCAGAGTCACCATTGGTTTGTTCGTCCGAGTTGCCCGTTCTCATTTCCGTGAAGCACTATTAGCCGAGGGTTCAAGGCTACGGGCCACGATCGGCGACATCCGGTCCGCATTGCTGGTGGCTTGACAACTGTAGACGAACATGGGTGTCGGACAGCTAACAGGGGTGACATGATCTGATGATCAAGGGATAGACACTTTGCAGTCGAATGTGCATGGTCGGGATTGAACGAGTGTCCTCAAGTAAATGAACGTGGAGGTGAGTCCAACGACCGAGTGCGTCAAGCACATGCATAGCGTGTAATGAGCAGAACGCACGTGGCACAACGGGCACTCGGCCATACTACATAGTAGAATGCCGGATACTGTCACTCGGGTGTACAATCTCGCAGACACGGGAGACCCCAATCCCGTTTGTGCTAGCAGCACGCAAGGGTCTACAAAGTGGGCTCATGACAGGAAACCAAAAATGCCTCGGGGAAATCAGCCAGGCGCAGACTTACTGGGGAACCGGGGACAGCCTATGAACTGCCATTCGATTCTGGTCCCCATATGGCTCAGGGTACCGTGCAGAGGAGAAGACGTTGTCTCGCTTAGGGACTGCAAGTGAATGATCATGATCCGCTTTCTGAATGGGACTTGAGAAGTAGATGGTGGCAGAGATTGAAGGCGCGGCGATGGCGATGACAACCGTAAACTCCGTGTATCCTTTTTTCCATGGGACTCGGAGGTGGCAGTGGCTGACTCTGATCTGCACACAATGCCGTTCTCGTGCTCAGGAATGGACCCTTTGGGCACGGTTGAAACAGTGAAAATGATGCGATGATGCCGCACGTTGAGGAAGAGTGACAAATCATATGTGACAATGTGTGACGAAGGCTTCGACTTTGCAAGTTCACTACGATGGCTAAGGGATCCCAGTTGTCCCGGCTCAAGTCCGCGCTCTCGCAAGCCGGGATTAATAGGTCCAACGGAAAGAAAAAAAAGTCTACCCCGTTGACTGAGCACGCAAAAGTCAGGAAAGCTGCGAAACTGCGCGAGATTCAACAAAAGCTCAACCCATTTGACGTCAAAGCTACTCGTCTCAAGCACGATGTCGGTGGTCGAAAGATCAAGGGGACGATAGGAAGACCAGCGCAAAGCAAGCAGGCTGGATTGCAGCAAGTAGAAATGTCCTCGCCGTCGTGATGCGCGTGCTGATGGCATGTATTAATGTTGCATAGAGAGAAAAATCGCTGTTGAAGGAGATCGAACAGAGGGGTCACGTTGGTGGCCTCGTTGATCGACGGTTCGGTGAAAATGACCCTTCGATGTCGCTCGAGGAGCGCATGCTAGAGCGATTCACGAGGGAGAGACAGCGCGCGTCCAAAGCGTCCGCGTTCAACCTGGAGAACGAAGACGAATTGACGCATTACGGCCAGAGTTTGTCTAAACTGGATGACTTTGACGATATATTGTTGCCCGTGGGCGAGGACGAGGACGAAGAGGGTCAGTAGCGCTTGGTGTTCGCGGGACATGTCTAAATCTCCTCGAAAGGTCGACTCGATCACGATACCGTCAAAAGGGTCCACTTCGGTGGCTTTAGCGACGATGACGATGAAAAGAATGTGGAGGTACAGCATGGTGAATCGACTTCGCGCAGATCATCTAACCAAATTTACTAGCCTGACCAAAAAAAGTCTAAAGCTGAAGTCATGGCTGAAGTGATCGCCAAGAGCAAGGCTCATAAGGTATTTACTCATTTGGTCTGCGAGGGGCCGCTTAACGAGACGTTGCCTGGCACAGATGCGTCGTCAGATGGAGAAAGACCAAGGAGAGAACATGCGACACGAGCTCGACCAAGACTTCACTTCGCTCAGGACGTTGCTCTATACTCCCAACCCTTTATTTGGAGATAACGACGCTTCCATGGAGCCTCCGACACTGACATCTACCGATGGCGAGGGTACCATGGACTACGATAAACAAGTCCGCGAGCTCGCCTTCGATAAACGTGCAAAACCCAAGGATCGGACGAAAACGGAGGAAGAGTTAGCTTTGGAGCAAAAGGAAGCACTTGAGAAGGCGGAAAAACAACGGAGACTGCGCATGTTAGGTCAAGATCCAGGCGAGAGCGGTGGTAAAGACGTGGGTGGACAGAGAAGAAAACGCCCTCGCGGAGGCGATGATTTGGAGGATGATTTCATGGAGGGCGAAGCATATATTGGACTTGGCGCCGGCCTGGGTGCAGAACTGGCGAATGAAGCGTCTGAGAATGATCGGGGAGAAGACAATGGCACCGGGGAAGAAGAGCTAAGTGACGAAGAAAGTGATTTCGATGGTTTTGGAGAACACGGCCAGTCGAGTGACGACGAAGCGTCCAACTCGGAAGAAGACACCGCCGAAACAAGCAGAAGGCACAAGGTGCGACGATCACCCGAAGGTCTAAAAGCCTCCCAAGAGTTGCCATACACCTTCCCTGCGCCCGAGAGTCATGACGAGTTCCTCGAAATCGTCGAAATTCTACCGGATGCTGACATTCCGACGGTAGTACAAAGGATCCGGACATTGTATCATCACAGTCTGGATCCCGAAAACAGACTCAAGTTGCAGGTGAGAAAACAATGATTATCCTAATAATAAGTGTCTTAATCTTGCTTGTAGAACCTAACAAGGGTTCTCGTTGATCACATATTGTATATCACGTCGCCGCCGGCGCCAAAGTTCAGGTTACTATCCGATCTCGTACCCCACTTGTTCGCACTCTGCCGATCTTATCCTACCGAATCTGCAGAGTATTTCGTGGAGAAGCTATCTCTCATGCATAAAAACCTCAAACGTGGTTTGGCCTCCGGCCCGCTAGAACCTGAAGCAAGGACATGGCCCGGACTCTCCGAACTCGCTTTTCTTCGCGTGACAGGGATCATTTGGCCAGCGAGTGACATGCGTCATCCCGTCATTTCGCCTGCGCGGCTACTCATGGGGGCATATCTCGGGCTCTGCCGGGTCAGGTCATTCAGCGACGTCATCAAGGGACTGTTCCTGTCTTCTCTCTTCCTCCAATATGAAGCTCTATCAAAGCGCTTTGTTCCAGAAGCCATAAGTTTTCTGGTCAACGCCACATTACACCTTACGCCCCATATGTTCGCCAGTGCGAAGTCAGTACCTGGCACTTTCACGTGTCCAGATATACTATCTGCATCATGCGAGTCTCTTGCAATTGACACGAGCAAGGCTCCAACCCTTCGATTCCGGAAACCTGACTTGGTGCAGATGATATCAGCAAATCCTACGGAGCAATCCAAAATTGACTCTCTTGGGCTGGCACTCAGTCTCTTGGAGCACTTTGCCGATATGTACAAGTCCCTGGATGGTTTTATTGAACTCTACGAGCCAATCAATCTTGTACTCTCTGGGTTGCAATGCGAACGACTGTCTGAGGACGTCCAGGTACGGGCCTAGGTCATCATGCAACGCAGAGTCTTACGTGTTTCAGTTACGGGTTTCCTCTCTGGAGGACAAGATCTCACGTTTACTCAAGTTTGCCCGGCAGTCCCGGAAACCGCTCCTGTTGCAAGCCCACAAACCGATCCCCATACCGTCGTACATTCCCAAGTTCGAAACCAGCTCATCATCGTATATCCGCCGACAGGACCCAGACCGTGAGCGTAATGAGGCAGCCAAGTTGCGGTATCAACTCAAGCAGGAACGCAAGGGGGCTATTCGCGAGCTGCGCAAAGATGCCAAGTATATTGCGGCGGTAGAGCACGAGAAGCAGATGGAGAAGGATAGGATATACAAGGAGCGCATGAACAAGGCGTTCAGCTCATTGGAGGGGGAGAGGGCGGAACAGAAGGCAATGGAGAGGGAGAAGGCAAGAGAGAAGCGGCGCGCTGGTCGCAAGTAAAAGGGACTTCTTTGTCTGATGTGACTTCCTTATTTGGTAGCTTCGAGGCGCGACGCGTCGTAGTAGCTACCGCTAGTTTGTCGTCGCCCATCTCCTGTTGCTCCGTGAATGAGTGGCCCACCATCCAGCTGTGTTCCAGCAACTTTTCAGAGTCCAGAAGGCTCCGACGCGGTCGCCCCGAAGCAACTCCTAGAGTTCTTGAGGTCCCTGATACAGAAGTCAACCGGAGATGCAGACCAGCCAGTCTATGACCGAACCTCCTGGGTTACAATGATTTCAGGCCTCGCCGATCAGGTCTATGGCCATTTTCCCTACTTCACCTCCATCAAACAAAGCACCACCAACGAACGCATCACGCTCACCCACGTTTCGCTCGATGTCTTGGATCATGTCTCGCACCAATCGCGGCCAGTCTGGTATGAAGGTGAAGATCTCGTAAAGAAGCTATTCATCAGGCTACTCGCCCTCTGCGTTTCCGCGGAAACCTGGCTTGACGTGACCAACGCTAGCCTGGCGGACCACCTGGACCCAACTACTCTGTACTCCAAGGCCACCAACATTCTGGTGCATGTCTTGTGCCAGCTACTTGCTTCTCCATTCAGAAGGGAGACGTCTCAAAGAATCATGGCGCATTCGTTGTTGTGGGATGTACTTGGCTTGACGCATGGTGAGGACGTCCGTTCTTGAGACGCTGTTTCATCTCACGCTCGCAGATATCTTGAGCACGTCACAGGATGAATTTCCCTTAGATCTCTGGTTCTATTCAGCGCCAAATTTGAGGCGAGCATCTTCCAACAGGGTAGATACACCCGTAGGATATTTCCGTATAGATGATCCGCTGAATTTGTTCTGAAGCCAAGAGTAGGTCCCTCCAGATAACGGTGATGTTATCAGACTGCCGAACAGATCGTTGCTCGTCATCTTCTGTAGCGTCGTCGCGGACATCGCCTCCAGGGTGCTGCATCAGTCGGAGGAAACCCGGTGCTTCACCCATGATCTCTTGCGGCGTACCGCGCGCATTATTCCTCTGATGTTCTATTGTTGTTTTAGTTGCCCGATCTCGGACATGGTGCGGTCACGGTGTTTGATACGCATCCTCCAGGCTGCACAGGTCATGCTTCCGATGAGTCCAAGCTTTCGGGATGCTCTTGGGATCTTGTTCTCCCGTCTTTTGATCCATAAGCTGGAAGAGGGTCCCAAGAATCCATCCTATCTTTCCGCGAGGGCACTTGGTTCCCTTTTGTCGAGCGAAGGAGACAGTCGCTTGAGACTGACCCCGTTTCACGCAACTGCTATCCTTGGTATTTTGACAAAAGAGGAATGGGGGGATGCTGGGATCGAACTCAGGGTTTGTACATCTCCCGTTCTGTGTTTCGCAGCATCGAGACAGATGATCGTACAAGGTTCTCGCATCTACCTTTTTGCGTAGACATCTTGATCAAGTGGATGGCGCTGTTTTGGAGGCCATGAAGGCCTTTGCCGAAGTGAATCGGTCTTGTGCCGATTGGAGGGAGCTAGTCAGGGATGTGGACGCATTGCAAGCTGGTGGTCAGGGCCTTCCAAGGCAAATCTCTTCCCCGGCTAGCTGGCGTGTCAAAGCCACGTCGGCGCTGCGGGCAATGGCTGACTCACAGGAGCTCGAATGGACGAGCAACCTTGCCTTATCCGATGCCGAATTTGCAAAGCGTGGCCTGCAGCTGCTGAAGAACAGCTCGCGGAGGTAACCAATCTTATAGTTCTTCATATCGGTGTTAACAAGCCAGTCTAGGTCTTCCATTGCCAGAGAAGCCACTGCCAACTATACTTCGTCAATTGTCACGCAATTGCCTTTCTGTTTTGATGAGGGCACCCTGCCAGTTCAATCTATATTCTCGTTACTGAGCGAACTACTCATCGGTTGTACCGAAGAGGTGACGCCTGCGGTTCGTGGTAGTACGTTTCGGGCTGCTTTGAACATCGTTAGGCATTATGCTGTTGACCTGCTTGCCAATAATTGCACGGTCGCACTGGAATTGGTGCAACGTGGGGTATCTGACAAGGATAGATCCTCGAGACTTTTGGCTGGGTACGTGCTCATTGAGACATGGTCGTAAGTGTACTCATTCACCTGAAGTCAAGCTCTCGCCCATCTCGTTAAAGTATGCGTCAATGACCCAGGCGGTTGGGTGCAAATAGAAGGTCTATTTTTCCACCTTGTTCGCTTCCTTCACACGACATCCAGAAATGCCATCAAAGAGACGACGTTGATTACACTTGGGTTGATCGGAAGGTGCGTCGGTTTTATCCAAGACGCCGTACAGATTGTGGTTGACGGATTCCAGTGATGCTCATCCGCAAGTTCTCGAAGAGGTCGTCTTTCATCTAGTGTCGCAACTTGGAGAATACAACCCAGTGTTGAAGAGCACTGCGCTCGGACAGGCAAGCATATTTTAAGGGTGTCGCTGGGGTCCAACTGACGGATATTAGTTGCTTGAGTTGACGAAGCGGTACAAGAAGCAACCGCAAGGATTCTTATCCCCCTTCCTCCCTCGGGTTGCGCCGTTTGTCATCGCTCGCAAGTGCACGAACCCGGAGTTGTTCGGAGAAGTCTGTCAGTTTTTAGGTGTCTATCCAAGCAGTTTCTTGTCGATTACGCGTTCGCATGCACTTCCGCACCTTTTTGCCGAACGCGAGGTCAGGGTGCTCGAAGAGATTGCAAACGAACTGGGCAAGAAACTGTCAATTCTGTTCCTCGGCGACGCCTCTCAGATCCTGTCGCATGTATTTCGCCTTCAAGGACCAGGTCAGACGAACCAGGCATTGGATTTTATCGTAAAAATTGTTCGAGCAGATGCAGACGAGGCCAATCGACGGTCGATAGACATCAGAGGCATCGTCCACAGCAACTTACTCCCGCTGTTGGCAGACTTGATGGTCGTGCTTGGAAACGAAAACCCTGACGATGCAGCATCGGTAGGGGCGCATGACCTTATCTGGGGGTTGTCAGTAACCCTCTTTTATTTCCAGGCAGTCGGTGCACTGCGAAAAGTTGGGCGCGTGATGTCTTCTAATCCAGGGAGCCAAGATAGTGGCAACGCGGATATGGTTCAATTGCTGAAGAACAACTTGCTGGGCATCGTATCCTACATGAGCGAAATGCTGCAGGATATCCGTGGAAAGAAGTCGACGCCTGCCAAAAGGCAGATCATTCGAGCTTTCGGCGCGCTGATCGTGCAAGTCCGCGACGCGCTTCCGAGCATTGCACCACAGGTAACGCAACATCGAAGGCCAATCTGTCATTCTCATTGTTCATAGATCATGGCCACGCTCCAGACCATGTCGTTGATACCTGAGCTCACGGACGTCACACTCTCAACATGGCTCATATTTCTCAAGAATCTTGCCCCCCAGGACGTTGGACCACACATCGTAGCAACTAGTGCGACTATCGCATCGTTGTGGCCTTCGCTGTCTTCGCCCGCTCGTCAAACTGCAAGAGAATGCTTCGGGTTCATCGTGTTTGATATCGGCGATATATCTGGAGAGTATCTGGATGAAGTGGCCGACTTAAGGGGTATACCAGAGCTGAGGGACATTCATCAAGAACTCATGCGACGTAGGGCCTCGTGGGATCCGCGGGAGAAGCTGCACAAGATCTTAGCGCAACTGAACAGCGATAACTACGCAATTACCTTGCATTTCCTGGAGGAGTTGAAAACACTGATGTCCGTGGACCACCCCGACTTTGTTCACAGCTTAGCGTCTGGAGACGCTTTCGATCCTTTGGTCGGGAAGATGCAATCGGCGCTGTTCCATATTGCATCTCGCGATGGAGACGATATCGAGGGGCTACGACTGTTGGCTTTCGAATGCATGGGGATCCTAGGAGCGGCCGATCCTGACCGTTGTGAGATTGGTTCAAAGGACTCGCGGATGGTCGTGCGGAGTAACTTTACGGATGAGGGGGAAGCTATCGTGTTTGCGATGCATCTCATCAATGTCCTTGTTGGTACTTTTCGCTCGACCAGCGACATCAAATACCAAGGCCGTCTCTCCTACAGCATTCAAGAGCTGCTCCGTTTCTGTGGTTTCACCTCCGCGCTCGTAGCTCCGAGGAGTACGGTCCCCATTCCAGTCAAGGTTCGCAGCAGGTGGGGTAGTCTGCCGAAACATATTCTCGAGACGGTCACCCCGATGTTGGAGGGCCGGTTTCAGAACGTCGAAAACCCTTTTGTCCCACCTCAGCGTCCGATTTATCCGCGACAGAGCACTTATCGAGAATGGCTTCAGTTATGGACCACGTACCTGATTTCGAGAGCATCCGGGGAGACCGCCAGAAGGATTTTCAGCGTCTTGCGACCAGCGCTGAGGAACAAGGACGTCGGAGTGGCGCATCACTTATTGCCCCATCTTGTTCTGAACATTCTTTTGTCAGGAGAAGAGGAGGACATACAAGACGTACGGGAGGAATTATTGGCTGTGCTTGAGGACCAAGTCGACGAGCGTAGCCCTTCCAGTGCGGACAAGAAATTCCTCAGTGCTCAAGTTGGATCTCTTCCCAATTGTGCCGCCAGTAATCAACACTGACCCTTCGTTTAGGTTGTCTTCACGCTTCTCGACCACGTTAGCAAATACGTGCGCATTCTGCGACAGGAAATCAGTTCCAAGAAAGCGGAAAGTAACAAGCGCTCGCGAGTAAATGTTGCTGGGTCGGAGAGTGAAAACCAACTCGTTCGAATCGATTCCATGCTTTCCAGCATTAACCATGATCTGATGGCAAAAGCTGCGCTGCAATGCAAGGCCTACGCCAGGTCAATGATGAATTTCGAGCGGCAGATCATGGCGCTTCGAGCAATAGATCCACCCGCATCAGCGAGAGACCTCGCCCCCCACTACGAACGCCTGCACGAAATATATGCTCACCTTGACGAACCTGATGGGATGGAAGGAATATCTATACTCATCCTTTCGCCATCTCTGGAACACAAGATCCGACAACACGAGAGTACGGGACAATGGACGGCTGCTCAAAGTTGCTGGGAAGTGCGTCTCCAGCAATCTCCTGACAATCTTGAGTTTCATCTAGGCCTTTTGCGTTGTCTGAGGAATCTGGGTCACTATGGTTCGTGTTCTGTGCAGTATTTTTACGTCCAGATTCCACAACCACTCCTTCAGACACGTTGAGGACGCACGTGCGGGGTGTCCTTGTCCGAAATCCTGACTGGGAGTCCGCCCTGGCAGGCTTCCAGGCTGAAAGCGCTTGGATGATGGGCGCTTGGGACGATCTCCAACAAATCACCGCCAACAACGAATTGACCTCCCCTTACATTATGAAAGCTCGCGTTCTCTTAGCTATGCGAGCGGGAAGTGCCAGCGATGTTGCATCTGCATTGTCAAATGCGCGCGCTGTCTTGGGTGCGCCGATCACGGCAGCCGGAGCCAAAGGATACCGTCAATCGTACGACGCACTACTAGACCTACACACGCTTCACGAGGTGGAGCTCATTTACGGTGCCGTTTCCGCATCCGTTCCCCGTTCGCAAAGTCGGCGAGATGGGATGAACTCACTCCGTGCCTCTCTTGCAGCCCGGTTTGATGCAACGCTTCCTAATTTTCGCGCCCGACAAGCGGTCTTAAGCATGCGGCGTACGGCATTCTCATTGAGGTTAGCGAAGAACTGTGCTCATAACTCCTCGAATTGACGGCCGCCCATACAGTCCCATCTCGACGCCTTTGGTTACCAAAGAGATTGGTCAATCCTGGATCGCGAGCGCCAAGATTGCGCGTAAAGCCAAGCAGTGGCAGACTGCTTACTCGGCCGCCCTCCAAGCCCAACAAAGCAACGCCCGCTTCTATTTTATGGAGAGTGCAAAACTTGCGAAGGCGATGGGCGAACCGCTGCGCGCACTTCAAGAACTCGAAAATTCGATGCGTCTCAGCGCCTTGACGGATACGATTGACTTGACGATTGGTGAAGACGATGAATCGAAACGCATGAAGACCAAGGCAAGCTTTAGTTGCGGGCCTTGCTTTGTGATGTGGGTCGCCTTATGTTGTCGATAGGTCCTGATTTTGCAGGCGCGCTGGATGAACGAGTCGGATCGATATGAGCCCTCGCAACTCCTGAAAGCATTTCAGAGTGCCTCCATCGAGGGTCAGACGATGGAAAGTGCATGGTACCACCTTGGAAGATTCCACGACCAGTCGCTTAAGCAACTCTCCACGTCAGAGGAGCAACGGTATGTGCAGTTTTTTCTTCGCCGTAAGCAAATTTGATCTCTGGCTCGGCAGAATTCGCCTGATTGCACATACTATCAGGAACTACGGCAAAGCTGTAGGCCTGGGCTCGAAATATGTCTATCAAGCAATACCCCGCATGCTGACGCTTTGGCTGGACCTAGGGGAGAGCGAGAAAACATCTGGTCATCAAATCTTTTCAAAGATTCACAGTTCTGTATGTCAGACGGTTGAAAGTGTTCCGGCATACAAGGCATGCTTTCATTATGGCGACGCATATATTGACCGCTGAGCTCCGCGGCAGTGGTTCACGGCGTTCCCACAAATTGTGTCCAGGGTGGGACATAGCAACACAAAAGTGTATCAGGTTTTGTCGAAGATCATCAGCAAAGTCATCCGCGAATACCCTCATCAGGCTTTGTGGCTCTTTACGTCTGTCGTCAAGTCCACCAAGTCCCTTCGCGAGTCGCGTGGACGAGCAATACTGGATGCTCTACGAGTACGTCTCCTCCCGTCGTAGCTCGCTTCAGACTCACGAATATGTCAGAGTGACCCCGTGAATGCCGACACGGAGCTCCCAATGCTCATCACGCAATCGCACGCGATGACAGAGGAGCTGCTCAAGTTGTGCAACTACCCCATCGACGACGACCGTCGAACACTCAGCATGAAGCGTGAATTCCCGACCCTGGCATCGCTGGGCAGATCAAGGCTCCTCATCCCGCTCCAGGAATCACTTACCGCCAATTTACCGCCTGCATCTTCGACGGCGCACGTACCATTTCCGAGTGCGGCGCCAACATTCGAGGGTAGGACCACCGCGTTTGTCTGGCGTCGTCGTTGGGGAGGTGCTGACTCCTGCCGTGACAGAGTTTTCGGACGAGATCGAGATCATGCGTTCGCTCGCAAAACCGCGCAAGATCACGATTCGCGGATCCAACGGACAGACGTACATGTTCCTCGGGAAACCAAAGGACGATCTTCGAAAGGACGCGCGGTTGATGGATTTCAACGCCATCATCAACAAGTTGCTCAAGGCCAACTCGGAGTCGCGGCGAAGGCAGCTTCGTGGGTCTTGTCTACGAGGCTTGACTTTGGGTGATTTGACGACCACTTGACTCGTCAGATGTCCGCACTTATGGCGTGGTGACGCTCAACGAGGAATGTGGCTTTATACAATGGGTCCCGAATACGATTCCCATTCGGCCTGTGCTGATGCGGTACTACGAAGCAAGACGAATCAAGAGCTGGGTGAGCGTCATACTTTTCGCTCGAAGCGACCCGCACATGCACTGACGACGACGACGTCGCGCGCAAGTCCTCCGAGATGGGTGAAGTGTTTAGAAAGATCAAGGAGGCGTCGGACAAAGACGCCGCGGACATGTTTGTGAAGAAGATCCTACCGATGTATGCCGCATTCTTTCTTTTGCGTCTGGGAGGGGGGGCATGTATGACGCCGTGTCTAACCCAGATTCCCGGCCGTGTTTCACGAGTGGTTCGTGGAGACCTTTCCTGAGCCGTCGGCATGGCTCTCTAGCCGTCTGACGTACGGACGCACGGCAGCGGTCATGTCGATGGTCGGATTCATCCTCGGGTGAGCGGTCTATCCAACTGACGAGCGCAGTCCATCGTTGCCAACGACTTCGCAGCCTGGGTGACAGACACTGCGAAAACATCCTCCTCGATACCAACACGGGCGACGTCGTGCACGTCGACTTCAACTGTCTCTTTGAAAAGGTGCGTGTCCCTCTCGCTTCACACCTCGCCCCCTGTACGCACACACTTGCAAAAAAGGGCAAGACGCTCGAAGTTCCCGAACGCGTCCCGTTCCGTCTGACACAAAACATGATCGACGGACTGGGCGTGACGGGCACCGAAGGCGTCTTTCGCATCGCGTGCGAGATCACGATGCAGT